>JAAIXI010000260.1:44451-70025 GCA_013403645.1 Heliconius nattereri | reverse complement strand
TCATTACCAACTTGCTTTATTACTTTCTCCCTACAAAGTATAAAGGTGCAGCAAACGTTGTGGAATTATATTGGATTTATTTCCTAATATTAATCTCAGATTTGTATTAGATTTGCAAGTGAAGCTTTTTATAAAAGGATTATTGATTTATATAAAAACAGACCAGTCGTAACGCGACGCTACAGGTTGTAGGCTCGATTCCCACTCGAGGAAATGAAATGTTTAATATTTTCTTTTCTTCGCTCTGGTGTTGGCGCGGCTTTGAATTCCGCCACTCGACACGCAATGCTTCCAGAGTTTGGCGGAAGTTGGGAAACGGAGTGTCTTAACACTAGGCTCATCTCTGCCCTGCCTGCATCTGCATGCAGGAATACAGAATGAAGCTGAAAAAAAAGTATAGAACATTAGCAGCTAATTTTAAAATGCAGGCTTATAACAGGCTTATTTATATAAAAGCAAAATCAACGAACGTAATGTAAATTGTAGCTTCAATGATGGAAACATATTGTATAATTTAAATCTTTATTATTCGTTTTGTTCCATTGTATAATGCAATGGAACTGTATCTGACATGCGACAGATATACCTATATTACTTCGATTCCTGCTCGAAGAAGGAAAGGTTTTTTTTATCTCTGATATTCAGAACGTAAAATAGGAAAGTAGGTGGACATTGGAGTGTCTTACCACTATGTACTTTCTGCTCGCTTTGCACAATGTTTTAAAATATTAATATGTAATTCTTAACTTAGTTTAGTAATTATACAAAATAGAGACTTTTAAATAACAATTAGCTCTAAGCTTACCTTACAGATGTTCATGTTATAATAGAACAGGGGTAATAAATTACTAACGATGCTTCCACTCCGCGAAGAATGAAGCCCCCAAGGCGTCGGGGTCCTACAGAAACATTGTACGTACGCTCCAACTTAAATATTACTTAAGGCTAAATTGTACTAGAGTAATATTATTATATATATAATGTGTTTTATAATTATCCTTGGATATTAGGGTGAACAGTAAAACTATAACTAGAATTGAGTTGCTCTGAAAAGAGATTTATTACATAAATAAATGTTCACACTTTTACAAATATTCTTTAACCTTAATCTATTACAAACTCACCTGAAAAGAGAAACAACATTTAAAGCTATTGTTTCACCAGTTCGTATTAATTATTAATTAAATATTAAATATTAAAATATATTTTTCTCTTTAGTTTTTAAGAGACGTCAATGATGACATTGTCACATATGAATGTGAAAGAAGTATCACTAACTTCTTTAACATATAAATATAAGTGTTACCTGTTCCCTAGTAAATCCGAGTGCGACGATCTCCTCGACGTCAGTCTCCGAGAACCTGTCCGAAGCCAGGACGGTCAGACTCGGGTTGGCCAGCGTTGGCGCTAAAGACACACTTATTATCAATTTATGTTTATATTTTTTATTGAAATAGGATATAAGCCCGTGAGTATATTATTATTACACAGTAAATAAAACTGACTGATGCATAACAAACAATCTTTTGTTTTTTTATAGTATGGGCGGCGAAGAGGGGACTTTGAGAGGTTGAGTAAGTTACTTGCTAAATCGTGTATATTCCACTAATCTGACAATTTGAGAGTGAAGTAAAGAAGGGGGAGGGCTACAAAGTTGTAAAAATAAAACGTTATCTCGACATTCTCGAGCGGGGCTAATTTTTTTTTATTTTGGAGGGAATAATTTATGGATTACGAAAAATATATAATCTAACGAATTCCACAAGCCGAAATAATAGAAGTTGATCGATAAAGTTTAATGTACCTAAGAATTGCCTATATTCCTCTCCGTATTCCTCTCTCACTTTTCTCTTTTTATTTTTTTGATTAGGTTGATGTTGGATTAGGTTCTAAATTAAATACGAAGAAGTAATAAAGTTTAGAAGACTGATTAAGAAGACTTTGTACGACTTTACGACTAACATTAACTAAAGAAATGCCGCCAAAAAAGGTAAAAGAGAATGACGAAGACACGCCCTTTGTGGATCCTCCTCCTCGAATTTCATTTAATGATCTGGAAAAATCTATGAGGCCGTTCAGTCGAAAAAAAATATGAGTATTTTTTGTTAAAAATATGAATATATTTTGAATATAATTGTTAAAGTGTTCAAAATAACGAATTTTCATCTACTTATTTCTATCATTATACGAGTAGTCTAAAGTTGTTTAGGAATAATTAGTAGTGTAAGATGGAAATGAAGAGAGGACGGAATGTACTATCAGGAATGCTGTGTGTGTAGTAGCTTATCGAACCCGCAATGAAGAGAAACAGAATGGCACGTACTTACGAGGATGTCACGGTGAGAATAAAGTAGGTACTCAGCTGGTTTGGGCACGTCAAACGAATGATTGACAAAAGAATGGCAAAAAAGATCTATGATGATGGCGGTAAGAGAGGAAGAGGGAGACCTCGGTGGACCTTCGAAAACACAGTGTCAAAGATATTGGAGGAAGGTCACGTAAGAAGCAGGAAGACCTCCCGGAGGGCATGTATGAAGAGGTTGATGACAGTTACTACCCCGCTAGGGATAAAGCGTGAAGCTGTGTTTTGTTGTGTTGTTATAATAGGCTTTGTGGGTCACTCACCAATCCTGCTGCTGTTCCCGGCGGGTATGGCGAGCGCCGGCGCGGGCGACGATACCACCTCGCCTGATTCTGTATACGACGAGTATCACTTATATATACATGCATCATTACACACATTATAATATATATTTATGTCTTCTACGTGTAATTACTATTTACTTTGTGAATACTTTTTGAGATTACAAAATAAATGACTTAGTTTGTCTAAAATAACTGAGGATGCAAATAAAATTTAAAATAAATATTTTTTTCTGTATTATTTCTAATTCATTTAACACTAACTTTTAGAATAATAATTTGAAATGTACTTTAATACTATTGATAATGGCTACAACGAGAACCGCATCATATCTACGCTCAGTACGCTCAGTACTCTACGTGAATGATAACAACGTGAGGAATATTTAAATATTTACTATTCTTGATACTTGTCCCAGAAATACCGTGTGAAGAAAGATCATCACAGGACGTCAGTTGTTCTGATATTTTTTAAAATCAATATAATAAAAAAAATGTCATGTATTTTAGTCTATTATTTGTTTTCGGCTTATCGTTGACTTCTGGGACACCTGCATATGTGTATTTGAACCAGTACGCATTCCGTTATAAGGACACTCTCGCGCTTAAATATATTTTCACTGTGAATGATATATATTAAAACGCCGACTTTCATGTTTTGTGCAATATATACTATTTCGAAAAGTAATTGAACGTAATTCACCTAAGATGTATCAATTTACTCTATTACAACAACAAGGATGTCGATCATAAAGACAATATCATAATAATAACAAAGAAGTCATACCCATTTGAAGATACATTGTCTAAATATAAATTTAAAATATTACGCCACATTTTAACGAAATAGATATTTTCGTTCTAGTTAAGACTTAATTTCATTTATAAATTCTTAATTGAATTGAAATGGTAATTGAGTATTTTTTTGTAATAATATATTTTAATGGGTGTTGTATTAGTTAAGTCTTGTTAACTTAAATTCTATTTTGTTTATTAAAGTTGTAACCAAACTCAAATTTCTGTATTGTAGGGGTATTGTGCAAGTATTAATATTATTTATAAGCAACTGTGCAACGAACAACAAATTATTTTCCAAAATTGTTTTGTACCGTATAAATAGCCAAATTTAATATACTATAAATACGAATTTAAAGTCTCGTATTATTAACGTCGTCGTAATACTGTAGCCCACAGTATAATATTGCATGCTGTTTCCACTTTAAAAGATAGTATATATAGTCTTAAGTTTTATTTTGTATTTCTTTTCTTTGTCCCTTTGTAATGTTGTCATCACTAGTGGATCTAATAAATAAATAATTATAAAAATAAAAATATTATTTATACGATCACATATTACTTCCAAGAAATGGAAAAGAATAATAAAGTTGTACCTCCAGATGAATGGAACCAAAACTTTAATGTAAATTTAAAATTGCCAGAATAGATATGAATAAATATATAAACAATTATAACATTTTTGTATGAAATATGTTTAATTTCGTTCGTTTTATGAAATTAAGAAATATCTCGACACAAGAAATATATAAGTTAGGCTACTGTCACACGCCACACCACTGGGTGAGATCAACATACCAACACGATATTAGAGCTGAATACTTTCCCCAATCCCAAACACGCACATACAGACTTCGCCTGCCCTGCTCGTCCACAATCAACTAACCACCAGTCAACTAACTACACAAACAAACAAATAGTAAAACTGTTACGGTTTTTATTATCATTTCAAAGGGAGTTTTTTTTTGTTCGAGACTCGACTTCGCAATGACGATCTTCAACTGTTTAGGCAACGATCCGGCAAGTTAGTGAGTCTGGTATCAGTTTCTCGTACCTCGTGTGGACTTGTCGACGGCCTCCCGCAGCTGGCGCTCGTCGTGATCCCGCAGAGACTGCGCCACCAGCTCGTCCTCGGAGACGCCGGACAACCGCGCGCATTCCGGCAGCTCCGACTCGCTGAGGAATGGCGTCTCCGTGCCCGTCGTGCCTATGCGCAGCACGTTCTTCTTCAGGTCGATGTCGCACTGTACGCACAGATTATATCTACAGATAGACAGACAGTCTTTCGTACGACTGACATTCCATTTTTTATAATAAAATACAGAATATTAAAATAGGTTGGATGTAAGGACGGTGGTAAGTTCAGTTTCAATAGTGTGGCTTGATGCTCTTACCTAATTAAACACAGAAATATGTTATTAGATAATACATACATACGCATACGGAAGCAGATAGAAATATAGCATTTGTTTATCAACTAATACATATTTATTAAAAATACTTTGGATGGAGTCTGCTGTAATGAATGCTAGGATCTACCAATATGTTATTGATATGCCGGAGAAATAATGTAGGCAACAAAGAAAGAAAGAGCGAAACCTTCCATAAATATACTATCCAATATAGAAGCGATTCTTCAACCATTAACTCTTGTTATTAAGGAGCATATAGGATACGGAAAAGCTACGCTACACTGGATAGGTAAGGCAAAAGGGGATAAATAATATAAAACATGTAGTTTTATAAAGAAAATATATTATAAAAAAGGAAAGCACAAGAAATAAAGTAAGCACAGTAAGAAAGCACAGAAGGTAAGAGTACGGAAGTAATTACGAAGAGCGACATAATGAAATCAAGCTTGTGGTTGTCGCCAGTAGTGATGCAAGGCACTGAATTAGCAGCTCAGTAACCGGTTCCGCGAGAACAAAGCATCAGCTGGAGTCGTATTGCTCGCTAGGCGCGCCATGTAGACGCCATAAACCATGTGGAGAATAACCACCACAATATTATCGGCTTCTACCATTACCCTTAAAGTTTATAATATTAATATAACCTGGTGTCTCTTCAACATGTCCAGCCCCAGCAGCATGTCCATGGGCTGTTCTTCCAGTACCGAGAAGGAGGTGGTCAGGAAGTCTTTCTCGATGCGCATCTGCACCATGTGAATGCGACCGATGATGCGCTGAACACCCACCCCTTTGGCTATTCCCGCCCATCTGTTATCATAGAATAAACTTATTATAGAAACATATACACTATATAAGATAGTGAGAGCCTTAATTTTGTAACACATTAGCTTTTAAGAGGCAATTTACCTAATTTAATTTGTTAAAGTTATTCATTTTCAAACAAAGAAAAATTTCAATAATTGTTTATATTCCGTTTTATAAAAATGAACAAATATAAAAATAAATACATATTCAATAATGTAATTTACAATTACAAATAAACCACCATTATTTTGTCAGAACACTCAGAACACTCACCTGGTGTCCACCAGTCGCATGATGTTGCATCTCTCCGCGCAGGCCGCCGACATTATTGTAGTTTGAGCTCCCGAGTCTATGAATGCTTTTACTGGGAATCTACAAAATACATCATTTCAATTAGTATTGCTACTCCACTGTAAGATATTATGTCATTTTCTTGATATTTTGTATGTTATACATATTTGTAAAACAAAACTATCATCAGTCAAGGCTGGCGATGCATTTGATATCCCATGAGCTTACCCATTAACATGACAGTTGATGTAGAGCATAACCACTGTGCCAAATGTTTCGGGGTTGAACTCCATAGCTGCCTCCATGTTGGCCTCAATGTTCTTCTGCCTGATCTCCTCAGCTATCATTCGCTGGGCCTCAGTGTCAAAGGGGTCAGAGTTCATCATCCTGTTTGACATTGTATGTATATATAAACTAGTAGTACTATACAGAATGATAAAAAGAATTCCATAATAAATACAATATTTTATAGGATTCATTACTCAATAATGCCATTACAAGCACTTTTGACTTGTCCAGTTGGTACTTTCACAGCTAGCTAACACTGGGTAGAATAGCAGATCTATTGAGAAGGTCCCTCAAGAAACTCAGCACTTGCTCTCTTAAAATATTTATTTTTCTTGATGTTGAAGAAGTAAATAGAAATTTGAATGTCATCATATAAAAATGTACATTATATAAAAATTTAAATTACAAGTCATGCAAACAACTACAATGCAGTTATTTCAGACCACTAAAGCTCATTTAGGGATAATCCAAAGAACTTTTTGATAAGATACTCTTACTATTTCATGATAAATAAATTAATAAATAATTAATATTATTAGGTAACTATAGCAAACTATACCAAACTATTCTCTGTTTTTCATTTAAATGGGATAAGAAAAGTATATTAATTTTTAAAATACAGACTGACCTAATTCTTTGTTGTTGTCTCTCTGTCCGGGCTGAGATCTGTTCTCGAAGCACACTAGCAAATGTATCTACAGAAAACATTCATTTAAAATTATAATACCAACATTAAGAATGTAATATATGCCCGACTTGTATACAGTCAGTTTGTAACACATGCATAATTCACACTTTCAATATTACTAACCCAAATTGCCGCTTAACAGAGCATCTGCCAACCTAGGATTGTTCTGCTTGAGCAGTGCTAGCTGGTCAGGATTAGCCAGGAACATCTCTCTGATGATGCGGGGGTCTTCCTCTACTGGGGGGTTCCTACTTGCCATTGATGAACCTGCTCCTTGAGGTACTTGTATACTGCTAAAGTCGAGATTTGCCCATCCGCTTGGCAAAGCTTAAATAATTATTTTTCAATATTTTTACTTTACGTTTACAAATAAATTTTTTGGCAACAACACTTGACAATTTTTGTTTTTTTTTAATATTTTATCAATATCTAGGATCCCTTTCAAGGCATATGACAATAAAATAATTAGTAATCGTTGTCATAGTTGACAACAGAAAAGAATGACATTGCACTTTTAAATAAACAAAGCAAAGTAATGTTAGAGGTACCTTGTCTGGCGTCGTTGGCGTTCATAGTGGACGCGCGCTGCACCATGCGAAGCATCACGATCACATCCCCGTCGTGCACGCCGAGCTCCTTGAGGGACTTCTTGTCATTCATCATTGGCTTCCCATTGAAAGTCAGCGTGATGTCCGTGGCGGGGAAACCAGACTCTATTTCACAGAAAGCTTTGAAATTCTCCAATTCCAAGTCCTCAGAAACGTCAAGGACGAATATTTCGTCGTTTAGGGTTGTAACCGTGACTTTCATCGTGGTTATTGATGATGCTGATGCACCGAGATGATACGTAGTGTTTACTGAATTCAGGTATGAGTTATTTATATATTGAGGGTGACGGTACAAATCATTGTTTCGGTGTGGAGGCGTCTCAAAAAAAAATCCGCCTGATTTGGATAAAACACGAACAAAATAAAACTTTAGTTTTGTCCTATAAAATAAAATGGTACACCGCACTACGTGAAGGTGGCAGTCTACTGTTAGGGACGTGCGCGCCTAATCTATGACGCTTTTTTCTTTCAGTTGATCGCCTTGAAAAAAAATTATAATCGTCATTAAGAACAATATTATATAAATTAAGTTTTTTAAAATTCTTTGATTTTATTTTAAGTATTCATGCTTTTTTAAAGTAATATGTATATATTAGACAGAACCGTAAGTTGACGTTTGTTACCGATTCGCACATCACGCGTAAACAAGAGACATCACTTCAAAAAATATATGATGATGGGAAAACCTTTGTTGTTAATTTTCTTTGTAGCTGTAGCTAGGTGTAGGTAGCATTAGTTATTGGAGCTTCTCAGTTCGATTTCAAGCGTGCAACAATGCATTTCTCTTAAAAAAATTATCTATTCAAGTAATATATTTAGTGTGTAAGTCGTAAAAGTTGATTTATTTTAGTTTACAATGTGAATTCGGCCCGCAATAAATGGTGAGTGATTTATAATGTATTTACCGTCAAATTATTGACCGAGCGACGTCTGGCTGCGTTGATTGTTTTATTTTGTTTAGAATCGGTTCTCGGTCTTGTAAGTTAAAAGTTTGGTGAAAGTAATTAGTTATTTTAGCGTAAGCGTAGCTCCGTAAAGTGCAAAAATTATGTCTGCAACTTGCAATTCTGAAAATGTTTTTAATATAGTTTAAATTACGTGATTGGTAATAATAATAACATTAAAACTCCCGATTCTTTTAGATTTTTTTTATTTTATCATAATTAAAAATATTGTTTTTTTTTATTTCATGTGTAAAACTTTAAATGACACTATTTAACCGGAATAATCGCGTATATTTAGTATTATACTAACTATTTGCAGTAGACTTACTGCAGTGTTTGAAATGTAGGGTTTCCAAAAATGTATAATCCTAAATATATGCAGTTAACTGGATTAATTTTCAAATCATTAAGTAAGAAATCCTAACAGTTTTTTATTTACACATAGGTATAAACAAACAATTTTATACTTTTATTATAAACTAGTGGCCCGCCTGTGGCTTGCCCGCTTAAACTACATGATTATTCATTAAAATGATACGACAAGTTTGAAGTATGAAGCAAAACACATTTAATTTCTTAATACCCACAATACAATAAATAAACATCAATGTCAATTTAGGTACACAATTTTACTAACATAAATAATATATGACTCATTAATATACAGAATTGACTGAGAATTCTAATGACTTCTAATGTTTTTTAAGACATTATACTAATTTCTATAAGAAATGTTGATACTTGATATTTATAAAAATATACCTTATTAGATATTAGTGCATTAATAATAATAATAAACCCGCTGGGCAGCTTGTGGCGAGCTGTTGCAGAGTGGCAACCCCAAGGACCTGAATCGTCCAGAGGGGAATTGTAATCTTTCCACCGCCTCTGGCTTGCCTTTAGTGGCCATATGCTCGAGCCAACCATTCAATTTTAGACTATTGTAAAGGCAGATGTCCGTTAGTCTCATTCAATAGCCCAGTAGCCAGTCCATCCAAATTCCATTCCACAGTCCTAGTTTAGATTTGCACATTTTCTATAGTTTCTATGCATTAAATGGCGACCATCTCTGGGCTATTACCTGTGGTTACCCAGAGATGGAAGTAAAACATTTGTATATTCTCTTAGGGGCCTCTTTGTGTTGGACCTGTGTTCCCACGCAAGCCTTCCAAATAACCGGGTTCTTTTGACCTCATGAATTTTAAAAGAGAAACATAATAATAATAATGAAGCCCTTTATTCCAAATACTTACTTTACATTTAAAATTTTATTACTAATGTTAGTAATACTTATATAACATTAATTACTTAAAGTTAACTAGTTAGTAGTGTTAGTATTATCTGATTTGGACTCCTCTTTGGGTGTAGGCCTCCTCCAGCTTGTTCCATTCAATTCTGTTCTGAGCCATTCTTCTCCCGCTACCGCTACCGCTATCATCTAACCATCTTTTGTTGGGTCGGCCAACTTTGCGTTTTCCTATGGGAAACGATCAAATATGAATATACTGAAATATTAAGTAGTTACGCTCCACGAGTCGTGGCCGCCATTGGCTTTCTGTATTTATGATTCTGTCCGCCTTTTTCCAGGAAGCGCTGTAAAGCAGTGCGGACAAGGATGTCCTCAGTAGGCCAGCTGGTGCCGCCGGCCACGCGGCCTCCCAACATGAGTGTCAAGGTGCACGGACCCCGCATCGAGGGCTTCTTCTGCTCGCTCATCGACTACAACTACGACCCCATCATCAGCGTCATGTGCGCCATGTACATCGTATTCGGGATCGTCTATACGCTGTTTGGTAATTGTATATTAATCGGTATTCGTATCTTCGCTCTGGTGTCAAGGGCTGAGGCTAAGCGCGGTGTTGAGTTCTGCCACTCAACACACAATAGCTCCAGAATTAGGCGGAAAGTGAAGAACGGATTGTCGTAACATTAGGTTCTCTATGTTGACCCTGCTATGTGCAAGATACAGCGTGAAGCTGATTTTTTTAATAACTAAATAATTGAGGGCATCATAGCGTAGTTCACAGTGTTTGAGTGTAAATGCGAAGGTTGTATATTCAATTGCCACTCGGGGGAATTAATTATTTAATATTTTCATTTCTTCGCTCTGGTAACAAGTCAAAGCGCAACGTTGCGCAGTTTCTTACCACTAGGTCCCTGTTATATATTATATTGATCTTTGTTTAAATCTAAGTAGTTGTAATATATACCACAATGTAATATCATCGAAGTAACTAACGAGTCCGCGGATAACTTGTTAGACACTAGTTTGTACCAACATTATCTATATGTAATGTTGAAAGTTTGTTATATTCTATTACGTGACGTTAATCGTCAGAACACTACTACACTACTCCTTTTAGTTATTTTCGTAGGTCCCACGGACGAAACCACAGGCAAAAGTTGTGCAAGTACAATAATAAAATGTTGGTTTTAGGCTACCGATGTTTCAAGGCGAGCATGTTCCTGACTGGATTCACGTTCGGTTCCGCCATCGTGTATCTCATCTGCCTCCAGGAGTACCTGATGCCATCTTACGGGAACGTCGGTAAGGATAATCTATATTTGATTACATATGGCGGCGTGGAGTCGCTCTTGGGTGGAACGTGTGTCCCCATTCAAGATTAAATGCACAACGTCTAGCTCACAGCACGGTGTTACTCACATGTTTTCAGAAGTTCAGCTAAACTTAAATTACTCTATTTACAATTGTTACAATTTAATTAGCTTTAATTCCAATAAATAGAGGCAATGATTAGTGCGGCTTACGATTATAACTCTTTGGAGTATTCCAAAACATATTTATACTAATATTATAAAGCTTAATCATTTATTTGGTTGGATAAGTTAATCTCCGGGACAACTATCGGATATCCCACTTATCCAGGGTGGCTATAATAGGCTTTATGTGACCAGTATGAGAGTTTTCCTTGATATAACCAGTACTTATTTCCATATTATGATGTGGGTGAAGCAGCATATAACAGACTGGTTGTTCACTGGGCAGGCGTGGCGCTATGTGCTGGTCTCCTATTTGGACTCATCACGATGTTGATCCAGTACGTGGGGCTGTTCATCACGGGGTTCCACACCGGGCTCCTACTGGCTCTCGCCGGCCTCGCCATATACGACCATTTCCTTGAAGCCCGACCTACTACGGTAAGTGACGACACAGAATGTTTTCAGTTTGTTGCATAAAGTGTAAACTTGTGTGACGTAGTTGAAGATACTATGTGAATTTAGCTTAATTCGACAAATTTGCTAATTGCTATAACAGTACAGTTTGTAGCTAAACAAAATAAAATAAATTCTCAAAAGACTATAATTACTGACCGACACCAAAACCAGTGTAAAATCGACTGGTTGTGGGTTCGATCCCCATTCGAATAAATTAAATATTTATTTAAATTTATATTTTCATTTCTTGGATCTGGTGTCGAGGCCAAGCGCAGCGTTGAGTTCCACCACTCATCACGCAATGCCTCCAGAATTCGGCGAAAAATGTGTAACAGAGTGTCTTAACACTAGGTCGCATTTGCCTACCCTGCTGTGTGCGAGATACAGCGTGAAGCTGATTCCATTTTACTATGCAATATTAAATCGAATGAAGGATGACAAAACGTTTGAACATATTTGGTTTAAATTTTTCTATGTAAAATTTAGAGAAATAAAATTGTGGAACAGTCATTTAGGCATGGTGGCTTGAAGCTAATTTCATAAAAGACTAATGTGCTGAATCCTAGAAAATTGACTTACCAACTTACTTAACTTGACGCTTTATCCCTAGCAGAATAGTCAGAGACAACGGAGCGTCAAACGCTACGGTCTCAACATACATCTTTCGTCTCGTCCACTGTTATTAACAACACTGTTTCATACATGCCCTCCGGGAGATCCTCATGCTTTTTACGTGACCTTCCTCCAGTATCTTTAATACTGTGTTTTCAAAGGTCAACCAAGGTCTCCCCTACCTCTCTTACCACTCACTTTTCCATCATAAATATTTTTTTCCATTCTTTCATCACTCATTCGTTCGACGTGCCCAAACTAGCGGAGCACGTTCTTCTCCATTCTCACCTCTCTAGTACCTGCCATTCTGTGTATCTCTTCATTGCGAATTCTATCACCTTGCCGTCTCATCAATGCAGCTAAGGCTCCGTTAACCCTGTTACCGGCAGCAATACGTCTTTCCACATCCATCTCGTATCTTCCATCTATACTGAACATATTTTTCAAGTTCACAAATATACCACCTCATTCATTTGTTCTAATATCTTACCATTCACATCCACATTCCGTCCTCTCTTCATTTCTTTCAAATACTAGAACCCTTGTCTTACTCGCATTTAGGCGTAAACCATTATTTTCACACCCTTCTTTCAGAGTGGTGACCAATGCCTGGAACTCGCATTCTGATGATGAAATGAGCACTGCATCAACTGCGTACAGCAGGCAATTAAAAAAAAATAGAAAATTGACAGACTTGTCAAATTGGGAGTTGGCATTTGTTTGACAAAAAACTTTAAGCTATTTATTAAAAAAAAATACTAAAAAGTACCTTTGAATTTTATATTATCCTTTATTCCTTAAAAATAATTTTGTATGGCTTATATCTCGAAAATGGTAAAACTATGGACCATGCAATATAAGGTAAAAATAGTTGGTAATGACCACTTCTATCGACTGTTTCATTTTGTCTTTAATTATACTGTATATTAAAAAGTTTCGGTTTCGGCCGAACCTAACATCAAAGCCAAAGCTTCGTTTTCGGTTTCTGTTTCGGCTGAAAACCTTGTTTCGATCGAACACTACTAATTTGTATTTTTACTGGCTTACCCTAAATATGTTTAAATTGGGAGGCAGATATTTGAAGTAGAATGGAGGATCGTAACACTAGATCTCTCTGTCTACCCTGCTGATATGAAGTATAAAAGAATCCTTAAAAGTATGAAACAATGTAGTAGCATTGCGATTTCCATTTTATTTTAATGTTCGTAGCTCGCAGCGACTTTATTTTATCCAACAAAGACATGGCTACTGAACTCTATCCACTTTCTGAAGTAATGGTGCGATGCTATGCGGGCGGAGCAGTGACATCCATTAGACCAATCGGAATCTTACTTTAGGCCCCTGGAACTGGTTCTGTTTACCTCCTCTGCCCTGCATCCCAATCCTGCGCCCACTAATCAGAGCTCAGCGAATTGTTTTCTGACAACTCGGTGTTTGAATGTTTTAGTGGCTTTGGCTTAGAGAAGTTATCAACATAAGTATCCGTTCTACTTTTAATTATATTGTACATATTATATTATATTATATGTAGCATTTGTTTGTATAACTATATATATGTTTATATGTATGTATGCTGTATGAGCTTATGTATTTTTGTATATATCATAAGTATTTTATGTGTTTACTTAGTATTATTATTATTATTTTTTAGTTTGCACATAACGTTTTTCCACCCTTCTCTTTTTTTATTTTAAGTCCTTTGCTGTTATCAAAGGTTGTCTGTAAGAGATTGCCTGAAGCAATAAGGCCGCCTTTGCATACTTGTTTTTTTTATTTCTTTTCTGTATTACTTGTATTATTCTTTTTCTTTAATTTGTGTGCAATAAAGTATAAACTAAAATAAAGTATCTTATGCTAATGCAGTTTGTGCGACTGTCTGTCTAGACCTATGTACTAACTGGCTCACTTATACCGGCAAAGGATTTCCTTTTAACTTGCAATGATATTTTGTTTTCTTCATTTATCCTGTGACCAGTTCCTCTGTTACTACTTTTCACCTATTAAGTTAATTCCAACGTCGTAGTTTCTCTAATTACGAGTATATATTTTTTACTATAACATTTACATAAAATCCTTTCCGATTGTAATTTGAACCCATCACATTCCTTAAGCGCTTAATATCTATAGGTATTTACTAATATTATAAAGCTAAGGAGTGTGTTTAGTTGGACGCTGTAATCTCGAGACTTGTTGGTACGTATTCGACCACAGAAGAGCTGCAGGTACAGCTAGTATCTTGTTGTAATCGTGTCATGACTGTTGCGGGCAATCAGGATGAAGTCCTCCAAGAAGTAGGAGGTCCACGCAAGTCGCCGTGGCGTGTACGTATGGGCGCAGACTCGGTCCAGTGTCCAAAGAGCACGTTATTTTCATTGGAAGGTTATTTTAAGGTACAATTCTCTTGTTTCCAGTACTGGCTCTGCGTGGTCACGCTGCTCGTCTCCGGAATATTCTTCGCGGTCCTTAATATCTACTGGAAAAAAGGTATTTTTTATGTAATCAAGTTACTTACAAATGTACTTCGTGTAAGCTATAAGATAATATTATTTCCTATGTTAGACATACCTGATTAATATTTACTATGTGAACGACCATAGTATGCCGTCATATCTGGTATGCGCGACATCTTGAGCTCCATTACTATATTGAAACGTTTTATACTTAAACTTCGGCAAGTCCACAGTTAGAGCTAACTGAACGCCAATACTATAAGAATCTTAGCTCAGCGATAAGTTCGGCTATTACTCAGATCTCAGAGGCAACTTACCAACCATGAGAGTTACCCCAAGCTCTCCATTTCGGATTAGTGATGTCGACTTCACCGGGCCATTTTACATTACCGATCGGAAGGGACGCGGCTGTAAGATTTCAAAGTGCTACTTATGTTTATTAGTAGTTAGCAAGCGATCTCTCCACTGATGTGCTCATGTTGTGTCTAAAGCGTTTTGTATCTCGTAGGGGAAAGCCATTGGAATTGTATTGCGACAATAGCACTAATTTTGTCGGCGCAAACAACGAGATTACAACGTTCTTAAAATCAAACAATTAAAGTATTTCGGGTTTCGCAGCCGATGAAGGCATTCAATTTAATTTTTCACCGACATACTCTCCACATTTTGGGTGAATCTGGGAAGTAGGCACAAAAGAAAATGTGCTAAATACCATATAACTCGAATTTTAGGTAACAAACATTTAACTTTCGAAGAGTCGTCTACCCTCTTCACACAAATTGAAGCCATCCTAAATCCCTTTCCGACCTCTGACATCGTTACTATCAGCTAATCTACAGGACGTGAAGCCGAGCAAACTTAATCGCTATCAGATCTTGGAGAAGATGCGATAGCACTTCTGGGACCGTTGGAGGGATGAATACTTAAGCGAACTTCAGCAGAAACATAAATGGCGAATCAACAAACGAGGACTAAAAGAAAGAGATTTGGTCGTCATCAAAGATCCAACACGCCTACTTTAAAATGGCGTACGGCCCGGGTTCATAAATTATACCCGGGTTCTGATGGATTGTCGAGAGTAGTGAACGTCGTCACTTCAAAGGGCATCATTCGTCGGTCTGTTCATAACCTCTGCCTACTGCCTGAATCTACACGAAGACTTGAGGACTTCGAGTTGGGGGAGGATGTTCCGACCGACTAAAGTAACGCTTGTCAGACTTGACAAGCGGCTGCCATTGCGCTTTGAAACTCGGACCGAACAGCGTCATCGTTAGTTATATTAAAACAATAATTATTAATTGTTGAGGAATCTTTCACTAAATAATTAAACATACATAATTAAATGAGTCTTAGGTCTCAACATACCTTCGTACATCATGGGCGCAATCACTCGTAAATAATGTAAAATATAAAAAAAATAAATAAAGGCTTTTTAAAAACAAGTGTTCACTTATTCACGCCTACCCACATTTATCTATGTATAGTACCTACTGTTGGTTGTCTCATATTGTTTATTTATGAGTTCATGTCATAAAAGTATACATGCAGAGGCCTGTATTTAGAATGTATCGTCCGCAGTGCTGACGGTGCTCGGCACGAGCGTGTACGGCGGTGCCGTCATCGCCACCTGCGTTGACTACTTCCTCGAGCGGATGATCATGCTCAAGTGGGTCAGTATCTCACTCCAAATATTTGGAACACCTTTTATATGTTGACAACGACATAAAAGCATCAGTGGGAGCAACATGGACGCGGAAAGCACACGATCGTCAAGTGTGAAAGGATCTTGGGGAGGCCTATGCTGAAAAGCAAAACAAACAATTTACCGATGTCTAGATATAAGTACCTTATTATGTATTGTAAAATATTTAAGTTTGTTAATAAAGGCTATTTCTATTCTAGTTATGTTAGTCTAATTATACTGCAGTAACAAATTACAATATAGCTGACTTTATAATAATACTAACGAAATATCTAACTTGATTAAGGACAAGAAAATACTAAGACTATTTTCATTTTTTAAGAATAAAAATGACTGAGCCGTTTAAGAAATATATCATTCATGTAAGTAACATAGCTAAGTAAAAGTTAATGGTCTTCAAACATTTTTTTTACATAATATATTATACAAGATTGTAGATTATACAAGATCTTTTTCTATAATATAAGAGATTTTTCTTATTATTTTGTATTAGGTATACGTTAATAACGTTTTATATATTACGTACGAAATGAAATCATAATATAGACATAAAATACATTCTCTGTATGTGGTAGTTGTGGGAGCGTGCCAAGTTGGAGCCGGTGGTGCCGCCGCCGTGCCGCCTGTCGTGGCTGGCGCTGTGCGCGTGGCCCGCCGCTGCCATTGTGGGTCTGGTGACGCAGGCGGCGCTCACCGCCGCCGGCACGCACCATGAACAGAGTCAGTATACATGTAACTAGCGGCCCGCGCGTCCGTCGATTTATGAAATTAATTATTTATTAAAATTACATTAATATAAATGTGTAATAGTAATAAATGTATCTTAATTCTTAACGTTTATGCATAAATAACAATAGGCACAAGCAATGAGTGAGTTATTTTCGCGCCGCTCTGACACAATCGTGTCAACGAGTGACCTTATTAGGATTAGGTATTGTAATTGTGTGACACTGGCACGCTACGTGTTAGTAAATATAGTTAATACAATACATACAATATACTTTATTGCACATATTACATAGTTTTTATACAAAATTAACAGAAATAACATGTACAATAAGGCGGCCTTATCGCTTAACGCCCGATGTTAATAATATATCTCCTATCTCCCGTTAACGTCAATCTTCGATTTTTCGACATGTCTATCCTGTCTCTCTAACCTGCATGCCAATAACCAATCCGGGAAATGTCAACTTATCATCAACAGTGGATTAAAGGGCCCTTCCTGCAGTAACGATAGTTCCGTTTTACGTTTATTTTTTAAATTAACAAAATCCTAATATATATGCTAAATTAAATTTGAAATTAATTATTATTACTTACAGAACCTCCTTTAAAAACTAGTTTTAATAAAATAATAAATCTTTAAGTCCCAAAATATTAAAAAAGAATAAAAAATAATAATATTAAAACTCTTAAAAGTTAATGCAATATGCGGTATAGTAGGTGCGTACGATGGAACTCGAACATGTAATTTTGAAGCGTATGTTTTTATAATATAACTAGCGACCCTCTTGCGGCTTCGCCCGCTTTAACTACTGGATTATTCATATAATGTATCTTTGCAAAGCACTTAAGATAATGTGAAAATTAATTAAACCCTAACACCACTCCCATTTTCGTAGTTTCAATAGGGATTTTCCAATTGTTTTACACAGCAAGGATTTTTTAGCAGGTACCGTAATTTTAAATCTGTGCAACTAATCTTTTCAAGTACTTATTAAATATATTTAAATTACTATTTTTAGATAGTTAAATGACTAATTTTAATTTTAAACGGAAGAAATTATAAACAAAAACCTACCTACTAATAACTAAAAATATAAAACCAAATATATCGCGCTGAAATAATACATTCAACTCCAATTATCCAATACGTGCAAACGCATCTAAATTTTCGTTGCTATAGAGGCAGGCGGGTTTTTTTTTAGGCTTGTGGTTAATGCTAAAGAGGGTATTCTGTCCCTGATGAAAAGCAAGCACTACGTGGCTGCCTGTGAGGAAAATTAAATAGAATGCATCGGCCGGGAATCGAACCCGGGCCGCCCGCGTGGCAGGCGAGCATTCTACCACTGAACCACCGATGCGTGTAAGGCAGGCGGGCGCGGCGGACGCGCTTGTATAAGCAAAACGTCGCGGGACGCATGGCGAGTGGCGAGCCGTTTCGCAGCAAGGATTTTTTGATATTGTAACAACTTCTAAAGTACTTATTAAAATGAAAAACAGTAAAAGACAGTTTTGATCTACATTAAATGGCCAACGTAACTAATATACTTATTTATATGCTGAGAGCAAGGGATAAGTGAAACATAGCTGATGTGTCAACGGCGTGATGTGTCAACAATTAATTGCGTTTTTCTCTAAAACTATTCGCAGCTTCGAAATAGTGTAAAAAGCAAATTGTATCTTCGTTTAACGTTAAAAAATAATAAAGTATTTTAAAGGATAAAGATTAATACCATTATGGAAAAATATCCCTCACATTAAAAAATATATTGAAATTATTATTTTTTAGACAGAAATATGATCACTACACGTTATCCTTAAAAGATACGAATATGCTGTCGCGGACTTTTTTGTAGATCTTATTAAGAGAAATAATACTCCAGTACATTATTTTCATGTAGTACTTACCATTAAAGCAGCGCATGCGCGAAAGTGTATCAACGGGTAGGACTTTATACACATTTATCTTATTTATGTTAACTTACATAAGAATGTACAAATAATAAACTATATATAAACCTTCCCTGAGAAATACTCGACCTAATGGTGAAAACCGCATCAAAATCCGTTGGGTGGTTTAGAAGAAGAAGAGTTAGAAAGTTCAGACAGACAAGAAAAGCGACTTTGTTTTATAAGATATAATTAATTAATTAATTGTTTTCATATATGAATTATTAGGCATAACTCGAAACACCATAAATTAACAACTAAACTGAACTAAAGATAATTACTAAAATACTTTTACGATGGATTCTGGCATAGTAAGGTAAGTGTCGTATGTATTCATAATTTTGTTTATTAAGTTTAAATAAATAATAATAATATTAATTAATATTTTGCGCTATTGAGCACCAGTCAGGTTTATAATAGTCCAGCTCGTCCCGCTATCTCCGTTTTGGCCTGCCAATTCTCCTTTTAGAGCTTGGGATCCACCTGGTAGAAGATTTCGCCCAAGACTCTTCAGGCAAGCGGCAGACGTGTTCGGCCCAGACCCATTTCAGCATAGCGGCTTTCATGCCCACGTCAGCGATTTTAGACCAGAATGGAAGAAGTGGAGAGAGGCCTTTGCCCAACAATGGGATGGTGCAGGCTAGGGAAAAAAAATCGTTTTGTTATTTCAATTTCATGTTGTTTATTGTTACATTGGATAACAAAGAATAAAATTTGAGATTAATTGCTAGAATATTAATTTAACTTATGTTGATGAATGCTTTACTGAACAATGAACTAATAACTCTTCCGAGTGAATTGATTTTAACTTAAAGCTCCTAGATTCTTATACCTCAATGTCTGTCATCGAATGATGTGTACTAGAAGCATGTATGAACGCTAGACTATTCTCTATTCTAATTAATTCTAAATAATGATCTTCCACGATATATCCAACATTCAGAATCAATTAGTATATTTAAAAAATCCCTTAAGCGTTATTATTTGGCACAACAAAAAACTTTATAGTGTATGTATATATGTGTGTATTTATTATCTATATGTATATTTTGTGTGTATATATATATGAAATATGTATTTTATTAATTATCGTCTATGTATAATATATCAATATTATTACTTATGCACTACCGAGATATCCTGCTAATAGTGATAAGGTCGCCTTTGCATCTATGCACAAAATGTGTTTATTGTTATGTTTTACTATTTATTTATGTGTTATTTCATATTGCTATTCCTATCTCTC
Source organism: Heliconius nattereri (assembly GCA_013403645.1). Taxonomy (NCBI): domain Eukaryota; kingdom Metazoa; phylum Arthropoda; class Insecta; order Lepidoptera; family Nymphalidae; genus Heliconius; species Heliconius nattereri. The sequence goes on along the minus strand of JAAIXI010000260.1, from coordinate 49,692 downwards.
TTATAAAATGTTTTATTTCCACTATGTATGCAATAAAGAGTTTTATCTATCTAAAGGTAGGTACATCTTCTATGTTTTCACTAACTAGTTCTAAAAGTTTGGCAAAATTTGCGTTTGCTGTAGTCACTTATAGCTCTATTCTGTAATATTAATTCTAAAGTACTATTTATCCTATTCTTACCTACTATCTGTCTAACTTTTTTATAAAGCTCTCATTTCGCTTGGACTGTGGTGGCTATGGTTTCATGCAAGGTTACGTATGTCATAATGGTGCTAAATAAAGTTTGGCAATGATTATAAAATTCTTGCGGTTTTCGATTACTTTGAGTCGCTACGGAGATGTGTATGTGTGATTATAGAGAGCGGTCTCACCACTTTCATCGTGATGATTAATGAGTGCTGTTCGTATGCCTAACCAGCTTTCTGGTATGCCGTTCGATTTTTATAGTGCATGCAGCTGTCCCTGTTATTTTATGTAAAGTTCCATTTATTAAACCCGGATTAGAAAATTCGCTACCAGGGTTACGACTAAGGTATTGCGTAGCCAATGAATCGCAAATTTTAATGAACCTAGTAAGAACGTTAGGGTTTCCATAAAATTTCGGGACTGAGCGAAGAGCCTTAAAAGTTTCATCCGGGTTACACTGCGTCATTATTATCTCTTTTGAATTAACTTGATCTTTGATTGTAAATTATTTAATTCTAAATTATCTAATCCTATGATATCTCTATTGTTATCTGCTAATTGTCTGCGGACCTTGCGCGGTTCAGGCTCTAGATCTTGAAGTTTAAGATTCAAAGGTTAATAATCACGAGAATAATCCAAGTGTACATTTCTGGCATTACGTATATAGCATTTAAGGTTTGTCTCCGTGAATCAATTTTCGGATTCTTTCTCTGGTCTGCAGCTGGTCCGTAGATTTATGATATCCGGAACGCTTGCTGCTTGATAGCCAACCCGGGTGACTCGCGACGGTCGCTATCGGTGTGAGACGTGGTCTTGAAGTCTCCCGCGGATGTCCTACCGACTTCGCTAATTACGTTTACGACAGACAGAGGATTGAAAAAAAAACCACAATGATTTTAAAATTAACTTTGCTTATAATGAAAATTAATACAAATTAATCCGTGAATGATTATTCCTCTTCGATATGGAATGGTCATTGTTACAAAAAATATATTTATTAAATTTATTGTATTATTTATTAATTTATAAGTGCAGCACCTTGCAGACCACAATGGAGCAGCAGAAAACGCGTTTAAAACAATTAAAAAAGTTATAAAGAGCGCCCTCTTCTTCCCGTTCATGAAGGGGAAAATATATCGAAAGCGTTATCAACTTTTTTGTTCCAATACCGTAAAGTGGAGCACGCGAAGCCGGGTGTCGCTCCTGCGGTTGCATTGTTAGGCCATCGTCTGCGCTGGCGCTGGACGGCATCAGGCCCGACGTGTCGAGTGTAGTGCGCGCCACCCGGTGCAGACAGGTGCGGAATAAGGGGGGCTCGGACCGGGTTATGGAGGTAGTCGAGCCATTTCTCGTTCGTGGATATTCCGATAAGACACCTAAATGGGTAGAAGGGAATATTACGTATAAAACGGGTCCGGTATCATATAAAGTTAAGATCAGATTATTCAACTGAAGCAAAAAAAAACATAGGTCGTCTTTATTTCAACCCAATTTAAAAGCGGAACAAAAAGAGGCAAATAATGAGGAGGAAGCTGCGTTCGAAAACGCCGTGTAGGAGAAATCGGGTGCGGAAGGGAAAACGTCCGATTCGTAATAGAACCCAGTCTCCGAGTCCTCCACCACCGGATGCTTCCGCGTGAGCTCTTCGAGCTTATAAAAGAAATAAAATTTTAAATTAATTTATCGATAGGTAATAATGGGATATTGTGTTCCGTAGGTTATTTGTTAAGTATTAAAATATTTAGAGTTTACATGTTTTATAAAATATTATTAAGTATTAGGTTCAAATATTGTTATATTATGCACTGTTAAAGTATTAGTTATTATTAGTATTTGTTGTAAGCTAGTGTCAAATTAGAGGGGGAGAACGTGGATACCCACGACCTCATTAATAAATAGTCAGTCCCTGAACCACGTGTTTTATCAGAACATTAATTTGATGACATCAAAAGTGAATTTACAAGCATTGACGGTGGTTGCAGGTATAAGTGCTCAAAAACGGCGTCTGAAAGCGGCGGCGACGCGGCCCGTGACGCGCGAGCAGCGCGCGGAGCTGAAGCAGCGCAAGTACCGCTACCTGTACCAGGTGCGAACCGCTCACGGGGATGTTATATCACAGGTATTCGAGTCTCCTTACTGATACTGATTACTGATAATCATACTACAGGGAATATCTCCGTGTAAAAAGAAGAGCATTGTCATCGCGCATCTACCTCCAACATGGCGACGCACTTGTTAGCCTTCATATTAAAAATATGATAAATGGGTAAAAGCATATCAATACAAAATACTTTATATTGATGTGCTTTTTATTTTTTATTTGAGCCACAAAGTGTTAGTGTTAACGCGACTGTTTGTGGGTTCGATCCCTACTCGAAGAAATGAAACATTCAAAAACAATGTTTTGGGTTCTATTATTTAAATAAATTTTCCCAATAATAATTCTTCTATTAAATATTTACAATTTTATTATATTTATAGATGATCTTATTTTTACTTATTTACCAATTTATATATATAAAAGGACTTGTCCTCACTGACTGAGCACAGCCGCACAGCCGTAACCGCTGATGGTAGAAAAGTGACATTTGGACAGCTGCTTACTTTCGTAATCTGGACGTCCACTAAGAAGTGATTTTGAAGAACTCCAACCCTAAAGGGGTGAAATAGATGTTGAGACTTTGTATGGAAGAAAAATTAAATCGGCACCGATTGTTATAAAATTTGATATTCCGGCTTTTTTAAATATTTCATTGAACACGTGGTTCACAATTCACCCCCTAAGGGTGCAAATAAGCAGGGGAAGCTGTACGCGTCCGCCAGTAATCTATATAAACAACAAAAGACAATTTAAATTGTACTTATATCTAGAGCATATACTAGAGGGGTTGGATGAGACCTCTACCGACAATCTTTTTTTTTTTTTGACATATATTATTACAGTACACTACATATACTATCTTATATATAATTATTTTGGCGGTTTTTCTTTTGTGGTTTGTTTTTTCCACTTGTTTGGCAGGCCTCCTGTGGTCTTTTTGAGGGAGGCCAGTAGTTTATTCATTGTTGGTGTTATTGGTATTGTTGGTGTGGGAGAAGCAGGTGTCGAGTGTGTTTGTTGGATTGGTACGGGGATTGTAAGTGGTGCGGAAGTTGGTGTCTGGGGAGCTTGTGGAAGCGGTGCAGGTATTGTGGGTACTGGTGTTTGGGAATTTTGTATGAGTGATGCAGGGGTTTGTGATGGTGCAAGTGCTGGTGTTTGCGAGGGTGGTGCGAGTATTGGCGCGGAGGGGGGAGCGACTGGCGAGCTATTGCGTTTCGCGGCTGTTGAGATGGCTTTACGTGCGAAGGTGAGGAAAGTCCTGGTGGCTTCTGATTCTAAGATGGTGTGGAGTGATTGCTGGTCTAGGTTTTTGTTGATGGTGACCTCCAGCATCGCTCGATCTGAGCCGTACCTTGGGCAGTCCAGGATAACGTGCGTGACCGTTTCCTCACATTGCAGATCGCAGAGACAAGATGGGCTATCTTTTAAGTGGAATCTGTGCAAATAGGCGGCGAAACCTCCGTGGCCGGTCAGTAGCTGGGTGTCTGTTGGTGTTATTTTTGTTTTCCTTACCAGAGTATATGCCCTTTTGAAGTCTGGTAAGAACAGCTTTGTGACTGATCCGGTTTGGGAGGCCTCATATGCCGCTTTCGGACGCATGATACTGGTACTTTGTCATAGTCCTGTGCCGTCTTCTTTTTTTATTGCCGCCTATTTCGCCAGTTCGTCTGCCCTTTCGTTGCCGGGTATTCCAACGTGGGCCCTCAACCAGAAGAACCACACCGTCCTGCCCTCGTTCTGGATGTCACGTATGCAGCTCTTAATTTGTAGGCCGAGAGGGTGAGTCGTCGATGGGGATCTTAGTAGATCCAAGGATGATCTCGAGTCGCTTAAGATGTTGGTAGCGCTCGTTTTCGACTTTTTCACCATCTCTATTGCCCTGAAGAGTGCATACATTTCCGACTGGAAGACAGTGTTGTGCGGCTCCAGGCGAAATGTGGAGAACTTCCTCTCCCTCCCTGGTCCCACAAGGTTAGGGCTGCTCCTACTTTACCCTTGATTTTGCTGCCGTCGGTGAAGATTAGGGGATCGGCTATTTGGTGTTTATCGAGGGTCTCCTGGTCGAGGCTCTCCAAACGTATGTACTCGGTTGTTTTGAGTCGTGATGGGTGTCGATTTTGTAATGGTCCCACCCTGCGCTCTATTTCGCGTCCTGGTGGTAGGAGGTCCACGCAGTACCCCTTTTTGATCTTGTACAGATTGACGGCTTCCTGGATTCGAAGGTCAAGGGGGATTAAGCCTGAGAGGACCAGTGCCGATGTCAGAGACGCCGTTCTGTACGCCTTGCATATTTTTTGGGCAAATCCTCTTTGCAGCGAGTCTAGTTGTTTCCTTATCATCAGCTTCTCGGCTGCCGAAGACCACGCGCTTGCTGCATAGAGGACGATTGGCTCTATCACCGCCACGTATATGGTTCTCACTATCTCGCCATTAAGACCCCACGTTACCCTCGCCGCGTACGCTAGTCGTTTGTAAATGTCTGCAGCTTTCTTGCATATTGCAGATGCGTGCGCGTTGAAAGTCAGCTTGGAGTCTATTACGAGTCCTAGGAGTTTTATTTCCGAGACCATACTCAGTCGGGTGCCGGACATGTAGACTTCGGGGGCTTCAAACTTGTGCTTCTTGGTAATTACCATCGCGTGGGTCTTATGCGCAGCGAAGCTCAGTTTATTTAGCCTTCCCCAGTCCTGCACTTCGGCTAGGGTGGTCTCGGCTTGGGCTTGTAACTCACTAGTACTATGGCTAGAGAAAGCGAGGACCACATCGTCAGCAAAGGCCTGACAGTATATCCCTCTGGACGCCATTTTGTGCAGGAGCGAGTCCAGGATGAGATTCCAGAAGGTTGGTCCGCCGATGGATCCTTGGACACAACCCTTCGTGGTACCCTTTTCGCTGGTTGCTCTGGCGTAGTTGATGATGACTCTTCGATCTTCCAGGTACGAGGCCACCA
>JAAIXI010000260.1:0-42449 GCA_013403645.1 Heliconius nattereri | reverse complement strand
GTGTGACTTAAAAAGACTTAATAAATTAATGGTGGGACTTAAACTTTCCAAAATATTAACATTAAAGTCCCCACACACTAACAAAGGCTTACCCGACTTGGTAAGTTTGCTTAAGGCCTCATCCATTACTTCTAGAAATAATTTTAAATTAGCGGAGGGAGGTCTGTATACACATATAACAATGAATTGCTCTAGTTGAACACACGCTAATTCGATAGAACATTCTACAGAAAGGGACACAATATCTTTCCGTTCCTTGAACTTAAGGTTCTTGTTTAATATAATAAGCGACCCCCCGTGTATTGTGTTGATTCTGCAGAATGAGCTTCCTACCCGGTGGTTTCTGAAATTAAACATGAGCTGGTTCACCTTTAACCAATGTTCAGTAATACACAAAATACTAATTTCTTCCGAGTTCATGAATAATTCCAGCTCTAGCTGCTTGCCCCCCGTCAAGCAACGGATGTTCTGATGAACTAATCTAATAGACTTAACATTTTTATTATTATTTTTGCATGGATATTGTGATGATGTGCCGTGTGCGTTATTATTGTAATTTAATTGTAAAGCTAGCTGGATCAGAGGGATATTTAATAATAAATTAGAGCCAGAGGTTGCTACCTCTGTTGTCTGAGAAGTTAATTTAAATGTTGAGAAATGTCAACAGAGTGTAAATTATTAGACATAATGTCAGAATAAATTGGAATGTCAGTCTGCTCAATAGAAGCAGTTGAAGTAGTAGCCAAGTTCTTGGCTGATAAGTCAAAATAATAGGATAGCACAGAAGCTATCTGTCTCTTAAACCTATGACCAAAATAATATTTACTTTAAGTCAGAAATAAAGTTTTACTAACTATTTTGTTAGTGTCAATTAAGTGTAATTTGTAACACTCGCACGGAAACTCAAAATCACTCCGATGGCGTGATGATCAGACAGATCCGCCTCGAGCACGTACGACAGCGTCCGTCCGTCCGTCTCGCTCGCACCCACGCATGGTCCAGGCAAGATGCATCGACGCGCCCGCCGACGATCGCTTCGCGCGTTGTTTCTGCATTTGGTATGACTCCCGTGGACCCATTTTATAGACTGCTCGGACAGCCCGTTTTTGGAGCACAAAAATGGTATCTATGTCAGCGGCACTGCCCCAAAGTAATAGGCCGTAAGACATAATGCAATGAAAATAGCTGAAGTATACTAAACGCGCGGTGTCAACATCGCTCAGTTGACGAATCTTACGGACAGCATACGCTGCCGAACTAAGTCTACCAGATAAAGTTTCTATATGCGGACCCCATTGTATCTTAGCATCTAATGTTAATTACCATTTTGAACCCAAATATATTGATAGCCCATTGGTTTTAAAGTATTTCTAACCGTCCATAGCAGCTGGCGTTTGTATTTCGGCAAGCTTTCGTTAATAAATATTTTGTTGCTGGTGCCATTGCTGTATACTGTGTTGTTAGTTATTTTGTGATCCTTTTTTACTGCTGTCCATTGGTCCCGATCATGTTTAGATCTTAGTGTAACCAGTACTATTTTAGGTTTACTATCATTTAATTTTTCTTGGCCTACCCTCCTTGCATTTTCGACATCGTTGGGGTCTAATTTTAATTTTTGTGCTAGATCTTTAACCACCTTTATTGTATTCTCGTCGTTTCTCTTCTCTAGTCCATGAATTTCTATGTTTTTTTTCTTTTTCCCGCATTTCTATCTCCTAGATCCTTTCTTCGAGGGCAGTATTTCACTTTTCCAAGTATACATTCTTTTGTTCTAAGGATTTTATCTTTTTCTGTGCTACTTCCTTAAACTCATTTAGATGTTGGTACATTTCAGCATAAAATTCGATAGTAGTCGTCAGGTCTTGAATTTTTTTTTCCACACAGTAGATGGCCTCGAGTTTTTTGTTTATGTCTTCTAACACCTTCTCGTGTGTTACATCCCTGGATACGTTCCCACCTGGATTTCTTGGCAGTGGAGGACTAGTTCTAGTGCTTTGACAGTCCTCACAAGTACCCGTCTGTGCAAACTGTTTTATATTTGGTGCACATTTTTTATGGTAGATGGATTCACATCCTTTACACTTTATAGTATCGTCCTTATTTACAGACACAAAAAGTTTGCACTTCTTACACTGAACCATTTTTTTTTCTTTATGTAGGTGAATTTAAAAACAAAAAAAAATATCTTATACACACGACCGTACGATGAGCGAACCGTACGGCGACTGTGACATAATAGGACATAATAGGACCTGTCCCTGTTATAGTGTGTGATATAATAGGACCTGTCCCCACTGACTGAGGTAAGACGCACGCACAGCCGTAACTGCTGTGCGGAGAAAAGTGAAATTTGTACAGATGTTTACTTTCGTAATCTGGACATCCATTAAGCAGGATTTTGAAAAAATATTTTGAAAAAAAAAACACCCCTGAAGGGGTGAAATAGGAGTTGAAAGTTTGTATGGAAAAAAATTTTACATCGGCACCGATTTTTATAAAATTTAGACTCTTAAAAATATTTCATTGAACTCGTATTTCATGGTTTATTAGAATTCACCCCTAAGAGTGCAAATAAGCAGGCGAAGCTGCGCGCGTCCACTAGTTTCTTATAAAATGCTAGTAAAATTTAGTAATGTACACTTTTTTCTATTCATAGTCTTACGTACAAGCGCTACAAAAGAAAGCCCAATGCAACAACTGGAGCGAGGAGAAGGCGTGCGGCGTGGCGGGGGGCGCGGCGAGCACGAGCGGCACGGCGGGGGGTGCGTGCGGGATGGTGGCGGGCGCGGCGGGGGGCGAGTGCAGCACGCTGCAGAGCGACTGCACGCACCTGACGGTGCTGGCAGGGTCCGAGCTCGCGCATCACACCGACTCGGACGATGACCTCGACCAGATACACGCCGCGCACTAGGTCATGTGACACGTATGTATGGGTTTATATTTGTTAATGTTAGGGACTTTGAGGGGTCCTGAAAACAGTTATACTAAATAAATTATATAAGAACATCAATTTAATAGTAACAATATCTACTTCTTTTTTTTGCTACGGAAGAATAAAATGAAATCCTACTTATGCTTTGGTCAACTTCTATCTGATATTTGCCATAAGATATGAGATCTTATACTTTATATTATTTGTTACTTACAGAGCGATGCAAATCATCATTATCATTGTTAGAACTTTGAACCAGCGCCATCAACATAAGAGGTACTTCCATTGTATCACTGAACTTACTGTATCTCCAAATGTGACGCACAGGCGGACGAGTGTCTTGTAGTATAGATGTCCGAGGCCAATTTTGTTTTATATACTTATTATTTATTAACTATTTTTTTACAAAATTACGATGTCATTTCACGTATTAGTGAAGAGAACAGTGGCCTCACTGTAAAGCTAACACTGCCATATTATTTTAGGCATACTATATTTATAACAGTATGTATGGCCTTGGACACCTCTAAGCTCACATTTTGTCCACACTTGTCACCATATTTTATTATCTGTATTATAAGTAATAAGAATGTTCTAGAGACTTTAAAAGTTTATTTGCGAAACTTCTTCGTGCTTGCTACGGTTGTTATAGATTTATTCCGTGTCATATAATTAGGGATATTTAATTATTTTTAATTAAATGTTTGAGGGATTCTACGTTGCTCGTATTGGTTATAGTTGTAATAGCGCTTGTGTGGAAACTGACAGATTGTGTAATGCGGCCGTGTTTTGATGTTTCACGTGGAGAACAATTTTGTTAAGCAGTGCTAAATAATATATCAAGACTTTTAAAAATCCAAAAACAAAACAGTTTTAATAATGTTGGACCAGGCCGCCAACCCCACAGCTGAAAGTTAACAAACTCAATTATGTTGACGAATGATTTTTGTATAGAATAAACTACAAATGTAATAATCGTTTTTCTTTTAATTTGTTTATAACGATAGATTTTTTGTGATGATTTGGTGCAGTTCATAAGACTGCGAAAGTCAATATTTCATTTGAATTTTATTCAATTTAGATCAAGACTGACGAACGACTAAAACTAAACTAAACAAAATTATCCTATACTCTTTTCACGAAGGCATGAGATCACAGGTAACCACGTCCAAAGAGGTGTGGTTTTACATGTTACGGTTGTTACGCGTTCCTTGTACGGGAACAGCATATAGGCCATAATATTTCAAACCCATACCTCAAGAAATTTATCAAGATACCTTAACAGTTTAGACGTATAAAGTAGTTATAACTATGGTTTCATTTAAAGTGGGGCTGATAACACACTCTGACACTCTGTATAACTAAGGATTTATGGAAGTGATAGACTAAATGAATGAATGATAGCAGTATAAATAATGAATAAATTAAAATTTATTATAATATTATCTTATAAATAGAATAAAGGCAAAGCGGGGCGAAAATTTCTTTTACAAAAGAAGAAGGAAAAATAAATGCAAAACGTATGTTACGTTTGAATGTCGTCGATTGAATTGCCTTAATTTGTACTATAGAAAATATGTACATTTGTTATATCATAAACGTTGTGTTCGGTGACAAAAACTACATTTATTATTCTGTGGTTGATTAGGATCAAGTTATAAGCATTAATTAATAAAGTAATGACTCAATATTGTGGATATCGATGAAATAATTTTTAAATTTTATAAAATTACACATTGTATTGTTTACTTACTAGTAAAGAGAAGTAATTATGTTAAAAGAAACGAACACAATAATAAAAAAGTAAAGATTGTATTCATACTTAAAGCGTGTAAGTAATTTTAACTTAAAATTGAAACGTAGTTTTTAGTTATTTGCATTGAATTTACGTGATTACTTTTGTTGTTTTAAGTAAACAAAAATATTACAGTACATGTTTTGCGAAGATGCATGACCCTGCAATAAAAGAAGGGCAAAAGATGCAAAAAATTGATCTTATCATATAATATACTAGTGGACCGTGACGGCTTCGCCCGCTTGAATGTTACAAATGTTTATTAAATATATTTAATTTAGGGGGTATATTCTAATAAACCGTGAAACATGTGTTCAATGAAATATTTTTAGGAGTCTGAATTTATTTTTTTATAAAAAATCGCCGGGAAAGAGATTTTTCCATACAAACTTCCAACCTCTTGTTTGCACCCTTAGGAGGTGATTTCTAAAAAACTATGACGTGTTCTTAAAAATATTTAATTGAACACGTGTTCAATTAAATATTTTTAAGAGTCTGAATTTCAAATTTTATAAAAATCGGTGCCGATTAAAAAAAAACCCATACAAACTATCAATCCCTATTTCATCCCTTTAGGGTTAACATTTCAAAATCCCTTCTTAGTGGATGTCCGGATTACGAAAGTAAGCATCTGTCCAAATTCCACGTTCCTACGCACAGCGGTTACGGCTGTGCGTGCGTCTTATAGACTGAGATCCGGGCGTTGAATCCTGCATATACGAGTTTTCTTAATTAAACCTATATTAATGAATAATACATGATTAGTAGAACAGATTACACCTGGGTTGCCTGGAAGAATCCTGCCGCAATCACCTTTAATTACNAATAATTGAATAATAGATACATTTTTTACATCAATAGTAGTAGTTCTTTTTTTTTAAGTTAAAGGTTGCCTGGTAGCGATCACCTGTGGGTGTTTTACGTTTGTTTCTCGATTTGTGTTTTAGTTAATTAATTATGGTGTAGTAAAGTATTAAAAAAATAAAAATACACTTAATATTATTATTCTCATAGTTAGGTACGTTTTAGTAAAACTTGTGCATTTCCATTGTATTTTTTGTTACTCTGGTTGTGTATAAAGGTCTTTTTATATAACATTACAGTGTTTAAAATCAATAACTCCGTAAGAGTTCCGTTTTCTATTGTGGCGCCCACAACCATAGCAATGCCGTACATGTAATCATCAAAGCGCGGCCGCAAAACGTTCGTACGTTTATTTTTGTCACGCTTACATGTTAAACGCGCAAACATATTTTCGGTTAGTTTTAGAATATGTTGCTGTTTTTACCTATTTTAGAAGAAAGGGCGTGCTCCCGTGCTCGCACCAAGTCTGACTGTTGCCGGCAGTACAGGCGGATAATAGACATGACGTTAAGTGCATATCATATTGTCTGTCTGTACTCTCAGTGCAGTGTGATATGTTATATTTTGGCCAAAGTTTATTTTAGAATTAACCAACTGCACCGCTCTGAGCACTAGTTCTGTTTCATTACAATACTTATTATGCCGCTTCATATAATCTTCTGAAGACGAACTTCTGTAGTATTGTTATTTATTCAATTAATTTAAGTAAGAATCGAAGCCAGCTGCCGGCGGTGTGAGTTAATTGTACATTAATTATTGACATAAGGACAAAAGTGATGTGCGCGATACACACGCGATAGTAAACAGTGTACGTGGTACGTCCTCACTCCCCTAGAAGTCCACTCGTTCGCTCAATTTCTAGTCTTTTATCACCCCTTTTGGAACCCTTTCCTTCATTTTTAATATTTATTAATTACATTTATTATCTCGTCTTATTGTGTCCATTACTTGGTGTAATTTTTCATATATATAACACTAGCGGCCTGCCAGCGGCTTCCCCGCCTGAACTACATGATTATTCAATTAATAAACAGAATTGACTGTCAGTCAAATGTATTGATGTCAATGAATAATTTAATTTACTCGTTCAGAAACAGCCTTAAATGTAATGTTATTGATTTGGGTAAGGATTTATATTTTTTGTAAAATTACTGTAATGATTGTACATTACAAAAAATACCCAAATCGAATCGAATAATCCAATATTGAAGTCGAATCCAAAATATTTAATCGAAAAAATGAATCGTAATAATATCGAATCGAAAATAATTATTTGAAGACCTCCTCCTTGTTTTGAAAGTCGGTTTAAAATACAAATTAATTACAAACAAATACAGATGCATTATAAGTGTAGATATGGATTGCTTTATATTTGCAGGCAAACTGTGCCTTGAGTTCATTCAAATGACTATAACTTTTTTTTAATGAACCGATTTTGATGAAACAAACTTTAGATGTTAAGCTGGGTTAAAACAAAGAAATTGTTGAAAGTTTCACGTAAATCGGTTCAGTACTTTCAGAGATTAGCATGACCATACAGACAGACAGATAAGAAATTTAATAAATATATTTTCTGCTTTCTATTATTGTTTTTAAGTGGCCCTCTATCCATTTCAGTCAAAAATACTAAATGTACAGACAAAATATTTTTACTGTTTTATTATATATAGAGATGAGGTAAGTTATATGATTTTATATTTTCACTGTTTATATCGTTTATAATAAACAACAAAAATGTTGACTAGTACAGTTGTTTTGTACGTCCACGCTGTTCCTGAATCACCGCCACGACGCGTGTTATTTCTATATTTAGTTGATTCTCGACATTATAATTATGATTTTATATTTCATTTTAAGTTGATCTGTATCCTGTTGTGCAACGTATGGCATTATATCTATGATCGCATTCAAGTACACTTGCTCGCACTCTCTCTCTCTCTCTCTCTCGTCCACATACAACCACAGTATGTGGGTCATCCACATCCAGTCTGAATGATTATAATAGTCTATTTGAATAAATAATATTTTGAAAAAATAAGTGTCGTAGCAACACGGTCCGTCCCCAGGGGCGCGCGCACATTCAATTTATTGTCTAAAGATTATACGTATTTTCGAAAGTATTGGTTATGAATTAAATAATAAGAAGAAAATTAGTATTGTGATGTATTTAGTGAAGGAAGGAAGGAGAGTGACGCGCCCCGGGGGACTGATACCCGTGCATGTTTATTGTATTCGGAATACTTAGTCACTACGACGTTGTAATTAGGGGATAAGAAAGAACTTGATTTAATCAATTTCATTGTGAATCACAAATGTTGCTTGTATTGTAAGTAATTATTTACGTGTATACACGTCGATCATAGTCGGCTTAGAGTGAAACTCATTGTAGGTACGAGCTATACCCGAGCAACCGCATCCCACTAACGGGTAAACTTTTTCATTGAAATTTTAGTTTAAAATATTGTAGACTGTAATGTTACTTTTAAACTATGTTCAGCTTGTATACTGTAGTGGCTTCGGCACGCAGTGGTCGTTGGTTCCCGCCCTACGGAGATATTTGGACTATAGTCCTCTTGCCAATACTGTAATGTATGAACGTTATTTTAATAAACATTTTGTTGTCATCTCGATCGGTGTTTTATTTGACATTCCTCCCTAACTGCTGCATACCGTGCGAATGGGCAGTACGGAAATGAAACGACAGTGAGTGAACGTGAACAATATAATATCTATATTACAATAAACAACCAGTCTGTTTGCTCACACTAGTGCGCACTGTGGCTCGTTTGTTACATACAATACTTTGGTTTACTTTCACAGGTAACGACACACACACACACACACGCACACACACAATATGTGTGCTGTCCCCTAACAACACCGCCTATAAACAATACCTATACATTTATTGTAGGTATGTTTACGTTCATCAACATTTATTTAATTTATTAAATAAATTATTATTATTCCTCTTTGAATATTGCCCGTTAATAAACGCTAAATTAGCTTTGAAGTGGGGTGTTATTTTCTTTTAAATTATCGTAAAATAACAATACATTTCATTTTTTACAACAGTTAAGCACATCTACGACAGTCTACAACCAAGCAATAATTATTATATCACTTATCGATCATCAAAATTTTATTTGCATAGCATACTTTGAGCTTATTTTCCAATATTTAACATTGATGACGTCCTCCATAACGACAATTCCACTGTCCCCTAACTGAACAGTTGCACACTAATTACTGTAAATATAGACAAGAATCAACTTGTTTTATACAATTTAGATTATGCTCAATTACATTTTTATTAATTCATTAGAATCTTTTTGCTATTTCAAAAACACTAATGCCTGATTCAACAATTTTACCTCATTCTTATCTTATCTTTAAAGACGATCATTTACTCCCACGATTGTACATCCATACAGACGTATAGAGATATGTCTGTAGTATTCACTTCTCAAGTAGATCGAGATCGACCCGTCGACCGTACTGTAAGTGTTCGCCGGTACTAGTGTTGTGTACAAGAGGCATGCTTTATATACAAGAGGTGATCTCCTCTACGTAGGACGAGGGGAAGATGCCGTAGGCCCCGTTGAGGTCGCCGCTCCACCACACGTCATCCTGCTTCTCACAAATGTTTATCACATCACCTGTGGACAGTTTTATTACATTATATATTGAATACATATAATAATGAATGTGGATAACGCATAATACATATATTGTTGAGTCATTATTCAACTATAAACGGTATCAGGAAATAAAAGATAGATCTTTTTTTTTTATATTGCGTTTGACCGCATCAAGTCTGGTGTGCGATGATGCGATCTATGGTGGTGCACGCTTGCCTAGCAGATACCTATTCACTCTGTTTTTGAAGACCCTCATATTGTATGTCTTAGGGAATACAAATGCCGGCAATGAGTTCCAATCTCTCGCAGTGCGGATGAAGAATGTAGCCTCAAAGCGTTTCGTTCGTACGGTCGGAATTTTTATCATGTCACGGATGGCGTGACGCTGTCCTAGAAGTTCTAAGGTAAAAAGGGGCTGGGGGAATTAAGCTATGCAAATCAAGGGCACACTCGCCGAAATGTATACGATAAAACACTGACAACGATGCAACCCTTCGACGGTGGCTAAGGCTCTGCTTGAGTTGAGTATCAACAAGGGTCTTGTCATTGATTAGCCTTCTGGTTCGTCTCTCAACTGACACCAAAGTTTGTAATTAATAGTTATCACTATACATATGTGTAGGTGCCCCGCGCCTTATTGCCGCCTTTATATTCGACGTAGAGCTGCTAAAAACGCAGAACAGCAGTTGCCTTATAATATTAGCGCCGGGAGCGTCGCGCCGCGGTGTTCGGTTCCAATACGGTTGTTGGTAATATATATTCTTAATTTACTTAATTATCTTGAGAATTAACAAAACAAACAGGAATAACTTTTGGGAATCGTCAAATCAACATATACCTCTGCTGCTATAGTTTGTTATTGCAATCGGGAATGTACAGGAAGTTATTGGGCGTCTCATCGCAACTAAGCTATTCACGAAGATTCTACGACTAGTAAAATGGCAAACGAAATGTATTATATACTTGATACGAAACATCATCATGATTTTTTTCAAGCGAAAGTAATTTTGTTTAACGTCATAATAAAAAAATATTGTTTAATAAAATCTCTCAAGCTTTGTTATGCTATTGGAAGTTCTGATGTGGACTCCAGCTTTTCCTCCCTGTGCCTATATTAGCATACTGACCCGGAGTGAGCGTCAGCTCATCGTCGAGGCGCGCCTCGTAGGAGTAGAGTGCGCGGCACTTGCCCACGTGCTCGTGGTGTCCACCGGCACCGGCCGCCGGCGCCTGCGTACGCTCGTCGCGCGTGTCCGCCGAGCTGTCGCTTTGTGATGAGAACTCATCTGCAAACGGATAGATGTGACTCATACAAGTTCACAGTTAAATTATGTAATTATTAATATGTAATTATTAATAATACTATTTACTGAAGATACTGAATATTTTCTGTTTTTTTTTTTTTTTTTTTTTTTTTTTTTTTTTTTTTTTTTTTTTTTTTTTTTTTTTTTTTTTTTTTNGATGTTACGGGACTTATTGCCCTTCCAGCGTGTTTCCTGGAGAAAAACACTCTGGACCCGACGTCTCATGAGTTTATCTGCGAGTTCCCTGCATCGTCCGGCCAGAGACAATATTCCACGTTGCAAAGCGGAGTTTCCGTCTGGATACTAGCGTCTTTAGCCGTGCCCGTACATGACACGGTAGCTCTACTTGTCGCAGGTGTAGGGCGATGTGCCTGCGCATCGTTTTGCGGCGACGCCCTAGTCGTACCCAGTCTTTTTCGTTCACTATCCATTTAAGCGGCGGTTGGCGGTTTTTAACTGGAGCGACTGCCGTCTGACCTCCAAAACCCCTTTGTGGGGAAAAACCGAGGGGAGAGGAAAACAGAAGGGGTAGGATAGGTAAAAGACGGAGGGAACTAAGGAAAGGAGAAGGGGAAGGGGGGACACCATTCTTACGGACTGGATGAGGATATAAGAATGGCGGCTCGAGGAGCCGGGGTCGCGTACCCGTATGCCCACAAACAAATATCGGACAGATATTAGTCAGGACATCCTCTGGATTTATATTCAAATATATTCAAAAAGTTAAGTATGTACCTTTTTATTATGAATAAAATTATTTGACTTTGACTTTATCTAAGCTTCTCTTAGTAGCGCCAAGTAGGTACACATCTTACGTACCAAAGTCGCTATCCTGCTGGTTGGACAGTCCGTCGCCGGCGCCGCGCTCGCTCCAGTCGAGCGGGCTGTCGGCGGGCGGCGTGGGCGTGGGCGGGGGCGGCGCGGCACACGTGGGCGTGGGCGGGGCGCTATTGTGCTCCGCGTGGCGCCGGAACGACAGGTGCTCGATGCGCAGCTTGCTGGACGCGCGGCTCATGATGGAGTCTCTCCTCTCGCGCTCCTCGCCGTGCACGCTCTTAGACAGCGCTGTGTAGTTCGGCTGTAGGTTCTTGTTCACTTCATTCTGATAATCCGTTTGAAGCCACGGCGGCACCTGGAACCGATTGGTTACGTATAATATTATTCGGTAATACAATAATGTTACCGAAAGTTACGTTACATTAAAAAAATGATACGTTTTCCAAAAAAAAAACATTTGTTAATAATAATAAATAACACTCTCACTTGCCCTCTAACCGAACCTATGAAAATTCTATTACCCACTTTTCGTCGAATTCTAGAGGCATTGCGTGTTATTCGTGCAATGGCGGAGCCAATTCGGACGGCTCTACGTTGTATGCAATCAAATGGTTTAAGCTGACCGGGGTGCATCAGCCTAGCTAGCTAACTAATTTAGGAGCTTGATTTTTTCTGTGCTTAATTTTTAATAATAATTTCAACATGATATCTCCACTCGATGGAATGTATGGAACAGCTGTTTATTTTTTGTCAGGTCGAAGTTCTATGAAATTGCCTAGCGTGGAGTAGAACAATGAAATGATTAATGCCTTAAGTATGCTCTGCTGCAGGCCTTGCTTGTCGCGCAGCACGCGAATGTGCGCGGCGAGCGGGTGCGGCGCGGGGGGGCGGGCGTCCAACGCGCCCAGGCTGGCCGCCGCCTTGTAGCGCACGGCCTCCAGGTACGTCAGCATCGACTTCATCTGTACTCACCAACTTCAAATTATAAAGTGATCACCAAAAGTAGAGTAAATCTTTTTAAAATAAAAAGTATTTATAGTCATCAATAAAAAGAATTGAAACATTAAAATATATGAACTATTCGACACCGGACTTGCACCCTTATCATTTTCACACTCTCGTCTGTTGTGTTACTATCTGTGTACACTCACACAAACGCAAAGCTCAGTTTACACATCGCGGCTGCAGCTTAGACACACAAACTAACATTACAAAGTCGGACACACTATTTGCGACTTCCGTAATGTGAACAAAAATGTACTAGATATTAAACACGCAGTGGTACGAGTGCCTGCACTGACTAGTTGGGAGTTCAAATATTACTTAATGTTAGTAACAGGCTTGGTAATACAAAATTGGCCTGGTTTTAGATTTTGCTTTTATTGACTTAGCAAGTAACATACATAAAGATATCAACTGTTTCAGATAAAATATTTAAAAATTCATGTCAAATCCATTACTATTAAACTTAAATAATCACAAATATATATTGAGAGACAATCGCACATCGGTCTACTATGTAATTAGACATACAGTAGGTAAATCTCACATGATAAAGTTTGTCGGCGACGTTCTGCTGGGAGTCGTCGCTGCCGAAGGTTGGCGTCTGCTTCATCGCCATCGAGAGCTTCTCCAGCCCCTGTTTAGACTTGCGCTCGCGCTCGATGTCTTGCTTCACAAGTTGCAAGATTTTTACTAAAGCCTACAATCAAAACAATAAATATACTAACGAAGCATTTTTAATGTATAACATACATGTATTTTATTCTGGTGTAATAAAGTGTTAAAATAAATAAATAAATAATACGAGTATGAGTTTGTGGTCACACAGCGTGCGTGTCTGTGTGTACCTGCTTGCGTCTCTCCTTGTTCATAGCGAGTGTGGTGTGTTCGCAGTAGAAGTCAGGCAGCAGCTGGTCGCTGGCGCCGACTGATGCGCCACGCACGCCGCGCACCACGCGCACGTCTACGCCGGCGTTGGCGGCGGCGACGGGCGCCGCGAGCGCCGCGCACGCGGCCGCCAGCTGCGGCGGCACGGCGGCGCCCACACGCAGGTAGCAGTCGGCGGCTCGCTGGAGCTGCGCCAGGCGCTCCTCCTCCAGCGCCTCCAGCATTCCGGCGCCCTTCACCACGCTACTCTCCCAGTCGAGGCGCGCGCGCTCGGCCGCCACGCAGACTCCGTAGTATTCCGCCTCGGCCTTCTTGACGGTATCCTCGGCCTTGCGCCGCTTCAGCTGCAGCTTGGCGGCGTCGCGCTCGCCGCCGGCCGCTGTGCGCTCGGCGCGCGCCGCGCTCAGCATGGATTGCGGGATGTGCCCCACGCTGGAGCTGCGCGCCATTCGGGAACTGCCGACAGACACCGCTCACTACACTACACTGCTAGCGACTAGCGACATCGCGCAGCTCTGTAGCGCACAGCCATTCGCATAGCAATATAAGTAACGTACAACAATTAACACAGAGAGAGACACGGAAGGATCCTAGTACGATAGGACAAGTGCGCGGTCAGACCTGGTCTCGAGCGCGGCGTCCTGCAGCTTCTCGTTCTCACGCGCCGCCGCGTGCGACTGCCGTTTGGACTTGGCCTCCGCCGAGCGCCACTCCACCAGCGACCGCGTCACCTTGTCCACATTGCCCTCGATCTGCAAAACCCTCATAGTTAATTACAAGAGCAACGCAAAGATAAAAACGTGTACCACAAGTTGTACAAATATCGCGTCGTACCTTCTTCCTGAGTTTGAGTTGACCGTCTATCACATGTTTCATTGGTTTTACGAGCTCGTCCGACAGAGTGCTGGAATAATTCCTGTAATTTAGATGAAAATATACTTTTTAGCTTTAAAGAATTTACGACGTTGTGGTGTCACAGTGAAGCAGTGTCTGACAATGAACGACAGTCCTGAGTTTAATGCCCACCGCTTTAATTCCACCACCCCATACACCGTGTCTATAAAATTGATCGTAAAGCTGAGAATGAAATTTCTTAACACTAGGATAGCCTTCCGCTTCCTCCAGAACGGAATAGAATACAAAGCGAAGCTAAAAAACTAAATTAATCATATGAAGGTGTGAGCTGGTGAGGACCTGTGAATCTCCGACCGTTTCTCCATCTCCAGAGCCACATGCTTCCACGCGTCGGCGCAGGAGCCAACGCTCTCCTTACAGGCTTTGCTCAGCTTGGTGCCGAGTTTCGCCAAGCATTTGGAGTAGTAAATTTCCGCCTCCACCCTGCAGACAGAGAGAGGCTTCAGCGAACTTCAACTATGTAGCACCGCGGAAATGAAAACGAGAAATAAACGCAGCGGCGTAATGGCTTGCCGACGAAGAGAGGCGAGTGGCGCGCGTGCGACGTGCCCGTCACGGGAGGGGGGATTATTTGGGAAATAAGAATAATTGATATCGTAAGCGTGTTTGTTGTATTTGTGTTCGTCGCGGCCCACTTGGCGTGGCGAGACTATTTTTACGAGTGTCCGGGCCGCAGACGCGCACCCCCGGCCCCGGCGTGTCACGATTAGACTAAGAATTATATTGGCCTCTTAGTTTCTTAATACCCAATATCTACAAACACATATGGGTTCCTGTCAAAAGTCACAACGTCACCGCCGTGACGTGAACAATAGTGTATTTCATTATTACCATGGTTGTAGAAGGTGAAAGTTGCAAAGAAATGCCGATAAGATAACTTATCTGCGATGCAGCTCTTGAGAGAGACCCGCTAAACTGATAAGTAAATAACCGATACGAAAATGTCATGGATTAAAATGAAATCGATAAATATCTAAGATGGAGGACGGAGCTACAAATAGTTACGTGGAATGTAACAGGAGGGATGGAAGAAAATATGAATGAATTATTAGATGTGATGGATGGTAGAGATTTGTATGTCGTTTGTGTGACTGAGACCAAGCGAAAGGGCAATGACACGACCGATTTACCGAGCAGTCGGGTCGCTTTCTGGGCTCTGGTACGCCCAGAGAGCGAGCGGGGCTGCCAAGGAGTAGGTGTGTTATTGTCCTCTCGATTGGTTAGTGTCAGGGGCGGTCTAGGTATCGTAAGTGGAAACGAAAAATTAATAATATTTGGTGTTTTGAATGGATGGGTTAGAACTGCATGAAGCGGTTACGAGGGAGTGCTAGGTCAGTATAGTGACAAGAGAATAAATGAGGCTGGAAAGCTTATATTGGAAATTTGCAAAGAAAGGAATTTGTTTGTCGCAAACACGATGTTTGTCCACAAACAAATTCACATGTATATATGGGAGCGAACGGAAGAGAAAAGTATGATTAATTTGTTCAATCCGCATTGAAGAGATACAAAGAATGGCAGATACTAGAGAGGATGTCACAGTGAGAATGAAGAAGAATGTGCTCAGCTGGCTTGGGCACGTCGAACGAATGAAAAGTGTGGGGTAAGAGAGGTAGGGGGAGACCTCGGTTGACCTTCGAAAACACAGTATCAAAGATACTGAAGGAAGGTTACGTAAAAAGCATGAGGATCCCCCGAAGGGCATGTATGAAGAGGTTGATAACGGTGGACGAGGCGTAAGAGATATGTAGAGACCGTATCGTTTGAAGCTGTGTATGTATGTATGTACAAATAACTAAACATTTTTAACTCGACTTACACAAATAACATTGGCATCATATGAATATTAAAATAGCATTAAAAGATATAAAAGTAACCTTTCTTGCAGTATGGCGGCTAACTCCTTGCTGAAGTCGCTGCCTTGCTTCACATAGCGGCGCAACTCGTCGAACCCATTCTGCGCCTGAAATGAACACAAACGTGAGACCTACATACCTTCGTACATACTTGATACTAGTATGAAGTGACATTGGCTGTGGCAAATATGCTAATGAGAAGAAACCGCAACACAAAGGGAGAGCAGCTATTGAATTATAAGACTCATTAGATGCACGCGATGCTCGGAAGTGCTCGGGACCGAGCGCGCGCGCCCTCGTCATTTCTGATTTCAAGGTTTTCTCTTGTTTACGTCATCCGCAGATATACTTTCTTTTTGTTTCACTGCGTTATGAAACACCACCACCACGTAACCACGTGTACCTTACAATATCTAGTAGTACCTGTTATCTTTTAAATTATAATAGTATTTAAATAACCATTACTATTATTTTTATTGCACTATTATCATAAAATTATCATCTATTCAAAGGAAACTAATGAAAAAATTTAATAAAAGTAAACAGTAATTGAATTACCTATTTTACCTACTTATTGCTATATAGTGTAAATACTATGTCGTCGCTCAGTGTAACAAATAACAGTGGGAACCTAATAATAGTCTTAACAAAAAAATAGTTGGCCACGTTGCCACTGCTCTCTCCGCAAGCCGTCATGGTGGTCGGTCGTCATTAGGTATGCATTTCTCTGTTTAATATGAGCCGTGCACGTCTGGCTCCGAGCTCGCAGCTGTGTGAGCTCCATACCGTCGACGTCCACACGTCGACGTCGACATACCTACTTACAACCTACATTCACATATGATGATATTATAAAGCTGAAGGTTATGTCCAATGCCCTAATCTCAGAAACTACTGGTTGAAATAAAAAAAAATATATTTTATAAAGGAAAGTCAATTTACCGAGGAAGGTTATAACGCTGCAATTCATTCTGACATTATACTTAATAATTTACACTCTGTTGACATTTCTCAACATTTAAATTAATTTCTCAGACAACAGAGGTAGCAACCTCTAACTCTAATGTATTATTAAATATTCCATCGATCCAGCTAGCTTTACAATTAAATAATAATAATAACAAACACTGCACATCATCACAACCAAGCGCCTCAGTGTCGTTGAAGGATTTGTGCACTATTTGTGAAAGGGAATACTAAACGACTTCATTTTGTAATGAACGGTTGCCTCATCACGTCTGTTTATGCATTAGGTGTGCGAGATACGAGACGAGACAAGTACAATATTCCAGCACACGAAGCATACACTCATTTTTTATTAATAGTTGCAATTTTTATTTGTTTTCCTACTTATTACTCAGAAAGCGATTTCCGGCGCCGAGGAAGCGGAAAAAGTTGAGACAGATTATTCTTATCCACGAGAAACTTTAAGACGATTAAAACATAAAAGCATATTTTAATGTAAACAATTTTTTAACGTTCTAAGAAACTGCTTTCGTTTTTCTACAAAATATTTATAAATATTTACAAAAGATGCATTAAAATAAGTTGTTTACTAATGTGCCCAAAAGGACGCACTACGGGACTCACTCCGGGACACACCCTGGGACGCAATAAATTGGAGCGCAATATTTTGCAACTTTCATGATCCGATTTTTAAGTTCTGACAGTGCTTATAGAACTTTCTCTGCGGTTGATGCTCATGGATTATAAATATATAGTTAACCGCAGACTTTCTCGGACGGCGGCCATTTAGTGTGGGTGTTTATTGTTTGTTCTAGTTTAGTGGCGGCCTCCAACTATAGGTATACGCGCGCCCGCTCTGGATCACGTAACCGCTGGACTCCCTTGACACCTTTGCCCGCCGCCTGCAGCCGTCGATGCCGAAAATGCTTTCACTCGCCGGAGTGCGCTCGATCGCGTAAACTTTTACCCCAGTTAAGTTACTTTCACTCTCTAGGGGGAACGCGACTGAGTACTGACCTACGATGACTGAGATCCCAGGGCCGCCAGACCTACGCCATTTTAGTTAAGACAGTATGCATACTCTCTAATTTGATAGTGGGGACCTTTCAGAGATAGCTCCCACTTAAGGTACGCGTCCAGCCACGTTAAAGTAGACACGCTCGTTTTGAAATGTTTTTCAGAAAAATGTAAAAAAAATATATTTATTATTATCAGACCATTTTTGGGCCTTTACTCCTGTCAGACGTCCTAAAAGTTGTTTAGAATTGGGGCAAATGACGTTAAGCTATCAAGCTTTAATTATAAATATGTTATTTACGGACTATTTCAAGACCCCTCATAAGTACTCAGACCAATACGATGGCTAAATCATCTTCCCAGACAGAGATATACCGTAATTAACGTTACCCCTGAAAGGGGGGCCCCTCTTTCAAATTAGTGAGTAGGCATACTGTCTTAACTACATATTAAACTAATCATCAACATCATCATCAGCCTGTCCTCGTCCACTACTGGACATAGGCCTCTCCAAGCCTACGGCCTAGCATTAGACTAATAGTCCTCAAAAATTCGGCTTTGCTAAAATGACATAGGTCTGGCAGCTCTGGGATCTTGGGCTATAAGCAACAAAAGTAGTACTTCAAAAATATTAGATTCGTGTGAAGTGTGAGAATTTACATTTATACTGCCTCAAATATTTAACATAAAAGTTACTAAACTGTAAATTTTCCGAAACTGTGATATTCGACTGTTTTTTTTTAATGTTTGTTACCTCACAACTTTTGACTGGGTGAACCGATTTTGATAAAAAAAATATATTTGAAAGCTAAAGCTTCCCGAGTGGTCCCATTTTTTTTTGGTCCATGTCTGACTATGGCATCTATGAGAAAATTACATAATGCAAATTATTAGTCAAACAGTATCAAATTATTAGTCAAACAGTATCAAATTATTTACAAAGACGATAACTCAAAATCGCGTCAACCGACTCCGATGATTCTTTTTTATATGAAAGGATACACTTCAAAGATAGTTTTGTGAGAGTTTGGTATGGGATCCAGTCAAAATTGAGAAAGTTTGTTTTTTTTGGTAAAAAAAATTATTATACTGTAATAATTACAAGGAAAAACATCGTTAAAATTAGTGTTAGAAGTGAAATTCCTCATCGTTGCATTTCATTTCAACCAACCTCAAAAAAAAAAGATGTTCTCATTTTCAACCGATTTCAAAAAAGTGCGAGGCTCTCAAGTCGCCCAAATATTTTTTATGTATGTTCTTGTGAATATACTAAAATGTTATACACAAAAATAATACCTAATTAAGTAAAGTTTCACTTAAATAATAATTTTACATCGATTTTATAATTTTGAAGTCGGTGCCAAGCAAAACAAACAGGCTTAGTATTTAGATATTGTACTATGGTCGTTGTAGCATTAGCTTGACACCGACCACAAAATCGGTCGTGTTTTGTTTTTGTTGAAAATTAATTTATATTACAAATGTACTCGTAGAGTATCTATGTAACAAGCGTGACGACTTGCCGAGACGTGATACTTTAACTTTTTACAAAAATCTATTTATATTCTGGTCCGTTGCTGGTTGTTTAGCAATTTTCTGTAACATTAAAATTAATTTTGCTTCACTTCGACTCACAGCAGTATTTAATTTAACGATGGAACCACTTGGGAAATAAAAAACAAACGTTGCTTTGCGTTGTTCAACTTGCATAAAGAATATTGCATAACAATAATATAAAGAACTAGCGGCCCGCCAGCAGCTTCGCCCGCGTGAACTACGTTATTATTAATTTCTGTCTCCATGAGTACCTACGTCCTCTAAATGACGTCCATGCAAAATTTGAGACTCCTAGCATTTTTAGTAACGAAGTTTCATACAAACTTTCAACCGCAAGAACAACCCCTTAGAAGTCGAATATTGCAAATTCCCGTCTTAGCGAGCACCTACGTCCTATAAATAACTCCTATACAAAATTTGAGATTCCTAGCACATGTAGTTTCTGAGATTTCGTGATGAGTGAGTGACCTTTCGATTTTATATGTATAGATTATGTAACCAGTAGGTACTTAGAAACAATCTATCGTTAACTTGTTAATCTATTGTTAAGATCTTCAACGCTTCTCGCTGCTCGCGAGTCATCATGCATGTGTAATTACCCAGTAGTTGTCCTTGAAAGCCTGGTTGCTCGGGGAGCGCAGGTGCATCATGTCCTCCAGCGTGGCCTGCCAGCGCTCCATTCCGGCGACCGCCGCGGCCGCATCACCCGCCGCCGCGCCCTCCGTTGAAGACCTGCAACAGACCACATTGCTCATTTGTTTGTTTTCTACATCAATCATTACTACGTACTACTATTCCTCTCGAGATCACGTGAAGTTATTAAGTGCGAGTGTGCCTGTACGCTGTACGGTCCACCCAGTGATACTCACTCATTTGATCTCGTGTTTTTAGTTTAAACGACCGCCGTCACGTGTGTAAACTAGGTCGCTCGGTAACGAATACTTGGTTCACATTTCGAAATTAATCTGGTTTTAAATTTATATTAGTAGGTATTTACAAGTGCAGTGGACGTACAGTGGTAGGTGGTAGGTACATGCACGCACGTGGCCACCGCCTGACCTTGCATATATCAATGTGATTTAGCGCTCTGTAGTCATTATAGTCAAAGATCTCAGAGCCGCCAGACCTACGTAATGTCAGCAATAATGTGGTTAACACAGTATGCCTATTCACTAACTTCAAAGTGGGGACCTTTCAAAGATAGCGCCATATAACGGTACATCTGGTCTGGTCTGGGAAGATGATTGAGTAGAATAGAAAGTATGCATACTGTCTTAACTACATATTACACTATTAATCTTCAAAATTTCAGCTTTGCTAAAATGACGTAGGTCTGGAGTGCCTGGGATCTCAATCTATTATCAACGTAGCCTAAACACTTGTTTGATTATAAACCGTTGCCAGTTGTATGCTCGTTCGTGACGGTCGCGAGCATTCTTATTATTTTAAAGTTATCAATGGAATATTTTACCAAAATAAAGCTATAGACAATAAAAAAAATATATATTTTAATGATTCACAGACAGACATGTAAAAAAGTAGCAAAATGTGATTTTTTAAAATTAGTAATTCTATAAGTAAATATTTAGCGGTAAAATAGCTGCAACTTGCAATTTGGGCAGAGCAGTGAATAGTGGACCGTGCGCCTAGCCGCCTACAGCTACAGCTCAGATATAAATGCTCCACCTGATTTAAATTCTTGGGGTGTCGATAAACATACACACACAGGAACACAGGAAGCTCGAACTAGAGCTGCTTATATGGTTATGGCATGAAATATCGAACACGGCTTTATTACGTCAGGAGGCAGTAGGCACCAGAACTGCTGAACGGACGCGGCGAGTGCGGTGAATGCGAGGCGGCCTACATGTAATTGTTTAGGACCGGACCATTGTTGAAGCAGTTCCTTGTATTGTTTGTTTAAGCAACCTTATAAGAGCGATATTGACATTTAGGTTCGGTCGGTGTCGACACGACGCGACGGCTGGAATATCTTCAGCGGCCGTTACATAACCGCCACTGGCGGCCGTTGGCACCGCTACGCCCGCCACGCCACGGCCAGCCATGAATAGATGATAAAACAAGATGATGTATAAGTGTATATAATATATCACAAAACACTAGGCTAGCAAACTAAGTCTCGTCGTCGAAGGAGAGCATGGCCGGTATCGGTGCGATCGTTTAATAAAGTTCAAAATATTATTTATTCAAATAGACTTTTAAATCGTCGAATGAACATACAAACAAAAGGCTACCATCGGTTCGGAAGGCAGTTGTGCTGAGAAGAGCCGGCAAGAAACTCAACAGTTGCTCTTTTCAAAATCAATGGTACAATCTATTACATTAGCTGGCAGCTATCCTGCATTACATTCAATAGACATTAATTCGATACATGTTTATCTTATAAATATTCTTGTACAGTGTAATAATAATTATTTTTACAAATATCTTAAATTTTGGAAGTGGAAAACTTAGAATACACTGCGGAATTTTATTATATACACGTATGCTCAGGCCAGAATAAATATAATTATATTGTTTTCGATGCACGCAATGTTCAGCAACGTTGATTAACTTTAGTACGCGGAGTGGGTCGGGCGTGTGCGGACATAGCAGGCGCCGGCCATGAGTTACATCTGATAGGAAGCGCATTTCGTAAAACCTCGGCCTATATTAATTGAGCCTAGTCCATGTACTCTACTAACAGTTATATTAGAGTAGGTATGTCTGAGCAACTAGTAAATATTTCTTATCTTTAAAAGATAACGACTGTTGAAGTTGTAAGAGCGTACGAAAAAAGTAACTTGTCATTTTACAAGGTCGTCTAAAAAGTAAAAGTGGACATTTTAACCGACTTCTGTAAGAAAAGGAGGTTATCAATTCGACTGTATTTATTTTTTGTATGTTTGTTACCTCAGAACTTTTGGGTGAACTGATTTTTATGTCTTTTTTTATTTGAAAGCTAGAGCTTCCCGTGTGGTCCCATTTTTTTTGGTCCATTTCTGAACAATGGTTCTATGGGAAAATCACATAAGTCTTAAATTTGCATTAGGTATGTGCGCAACAAATGGTCGAATAACTCAATTTCACACCAACCGATTCCGATGATTCTTTTTTTATTTGAAAGGATACACTTCAAGGATAATTTGGTGAATGTTTGGTTAGGTTCTGATTATGCGACCCGGTTGAAAGTGAACACGTTTTTTATTTTTGGGAATAATTATAATTGTACTGTAATAGTTACAAGGAAAAACATTGTTAAAATTGGTGTCAGATGTTAGCTTGCACCAAAATAATGCCTAATTAAGATTAAAGTTTCACATAAGACAACCACTGCCTTCTCGTTCGAGAAGCATTCTTTTTTCATTACTGATTTTAAGTAATGAAAAAAGAATGAATCGTAAACTAAATTATTTTTCAATTTATTTATTTATTGATCCACGAACATTTGTTTACATCAATACATACAAAAAAGATACATAGTACATGGAACTAAGACTAAATATAACAAACACTCACAGGTAGATACATCTTGCTACGTTACTCCCAAGCGTAGGCACAAAACAAGTAAAAAAGAAAATTTAAAAATGTTAACATGAATATATTTTTACAATTTTTAAATTTTGGTGTTCATTATTAATCGAATCTTGCTAGTTAAATCAATGTCAAATAGGTCACTGTACGCATTAACCAACTTGCAAAGTCTAGGAACAGGAGAGTTTGATCC
This sequence comes from Heliconius nattereri, assembly GCA_013403645.1. Classification (NCBI taxonomy): domain Eukaryota; kingdom Metazoa; phylum Arthropoda; class Insecta; order Lepidoptera; family Nymphalidae; genus Heliconius; species Heliconius nattereri. The sequence continues at coordinate 19,208 of JAAIXI010000260.1, read as the reverse complement.
AAACGCTGGTTTCCGGGGTGGGGTGGAGGGATAAAGGAGGGTTATTATATTACGGGGAAACCTCGCTGGTACAGGTATATTCAACTTATTGAGTAGCCGAGGGCTGACAATAAAAAGGTATTCTTTTTTTGAAATTGCGAGAACAATTATTATAAAGTATTGAGAGAGTATTATTATAAAGTAACTAACAGCAGTAAATGTATTTATGTATGAATAGTGTATGTAAATAGCAGACCCTGGTAATAGCCGGGATTAATGCCAGGAAGAAGAAGAAGGAGTGTATGTAAATAACAAAAATATCTTTATGCCAATGTTCTCTTACTATTAGTATAAGTAAGTGAGTGATAAGGCCGCCTTTGCACCGTATTAAAATTACAAATTTTACCGAATGTAAGTATTATCTTTGTTTTTATGAATGTTTCACATGTGACAATATGTAAATTATCTCGCTCGTATGCTCGTAGTGGCGTAGTGGAGACGTGTAGTGTACTCCGGCTCTGTTCCTGTTAGTAATGCTGCACATTTTCTTATGGAAAATTACTTATTGTGGCATAACTCCTAACAGCTAGACATATTATGGTATTTCAGGACTTTGCTCTATTGTCAATAGTGTTGCCCAAATTCAGTCTTGGTCTTGCAGTCTTGGTCTTGTTCTTGCGTTTTTGCAAGACCAAGACCAAGACCGCGTATTTTTAGCAAGACCAAGACCAAGACTGACCGTGCAAGATTTGAGCAAGAACAAGACATAGCCTGCAAGACTCTTGCGTCTTGCAGCTAGGACTTAGCGCTATTGCACTGAGTAGTTAGGTGTAACAGTTCGGTGTATAGGTAGGTACGCTTAGGAATTCTATGAGACGCAAAAAACTGTAGCAAAGAATATGAAAAACTGGACCTATCTATTAAAATCAAACTGAGTGCATGCATAGTTATGTTTTAACCATCGGCACTTTGATAACGCGGCATCAAAGGTTTTGTACTNACTCACCAACCAACAGCCCACTCCGCACGTACCTTGTTATTGAAAAACAAACTATAAGTAACACAAAATATTCGGTAAGGTAGTATAATATTAATTGAAAGGTAACCCGGAAGCCGTCGATGTCGACAGCCAGACAGCCTCTACTGCCTTTACGGCGGCGAGTGTAACCTTCATTTATATTGGCTACTTCAATGATAATTCTTCAAATTTAATATGAATATATTGTATTTTCGTTTCCTTATTCATACTTAAAAAGACGATGAATAAGTTCTAATTGTCAGTAAAAGCTGTCTTCGTGTTATTTTGTATATTTAATAATTTAATGTAACTTCATTCTTAGATGGTGGCGATTAGCTACGACTAATGCTTCAAGCAACATATCGTGATCTGAGTGGGCGGTTGTTGTAAATCGGTTGTTGTGCCCTACCTATGAACCTATAAATGAGAGTACGTTGTCAACTAGTTGACAGCCAGCTAGTCCTACATACGGTGAGTACGAGTACTTCACTGAGCCACCCCCTAGCCCCTAGGCGGCCATTGTTTAGTGTATGTGATGTCTCATGACGACCCACACACGACGTTCGAGACAACGACTCGTCGAGCGAGCGAGGTATAAGTATATGTAGGGAAGAGCGAAGAACCTCAAATATTGCTACGAATACTTGATTTCAGTATTTATACAATATAATCAAATTCAACTTACATATCTATCAATTAAAACAGTAATTTGGGGTATTCTTTGTAAGACTTTTTTATTATTTTATGACTGAAGTCGGAAAGTAGCAATTTACCTTGACTTGGGGCAAGTTGTTAACAGGCCGGGGTAAATTGTTACCATATTTTTTAAAGCTATTATTTGCAAAATAAAAAACAATAAATAATCGAACAAAGCCTGTTTATTTAAGGAATAATCAACAGTATCATAAAAATCACCAGGCGTTTTGCGCCCATATATTTTTTAATCGACTTCTGTAAGAAAAGGAGATTATCAATTCGACTGGTTTTTTTTAATGTATGTTGTTACATAACTTTTGTATAGGTGAACCGATTTTGATGATTTTTTTTATTTGAAAGGTAGTGCTTCCCATGTGGGAACCATTTTTTTTCTCTCTCTATTTTCTCTATTTTTGACAATGGTATCTATGAGAAAATCACATAAGTATTAAATTTGTATTGGTACGTGTGCGACAAAATGACGAATAAGTCAATATCACGCCAACCGATTCCAATGATTCTTTTCTTATTTGAAAGGATACACTTCAAGGATAGTTTGATGAAAGTTTGGTTAGGTCCCGATAATAAAATCCGGTCAAAATTAAGAAAATTCGTTTTTATTCTGGTAAATTTTAATTATACTGGAATAGTTACAAGGGAAAACTTTGTTAAAATTATTGTCAGAAGTAAGATTCCCCATCGTTGCATTTCTTTTTAACCAACCTCAAAAAAGATGTTTTCATTTTCAACCGACTTCAAAAAAGGTAGAGGTTCCCAATTCGCCCGAATATTTTTTATGTATTTTCTTGTCAATATACCAAAATGTTAGTTTCCACAAAAATAATACCTAATTGAGTCAAGTTTTTCATATCACAACAGATTCCACTCGTTAACAACCACTACCACCACAACCAACACTCGTTTAAGAAGTATCCTTTTAAAGTTATTTATCACTTAAAATCGTAAAAAGAATTAATTTTAAACAAAAAAAAACGGAACCGAAAAACAACGAACTAAAAAGTAAAAGATAATTTAAAAAAAAAAATAAAATAAAACTTATTTTGATTTTTTAAAATAATAAACAAAGATTTTATAGCTTTAGCTTTTCGCGCTCAATATGTATATGTTATTCTTTGGTAACAGTTTTTATCTTATTCCTGCAATCTTTGAAAACTACATCCGCTGGTTTTTGCATCAACTCACATGACACATAACCTCGAGTTGATTTTTGAGCATAAGTCCGCATATTACTAAATTACACTATTGTTAAGTATGAAAAATTACAATATTTGCATCCCATTATTGGTACAAATGAATTGCCGAAAGTTGTTCCGAGGTCACAACATTCCCCAAAAAAAAGGAACATCTAGCCCCAAAAACACGTGTTGAAAAAAAATTAAATATAAATAAGATTAGGAATCATAAATAATTTACAATTAGTGTTCCGAAATAGCAGATAATATATGTAAAAAAACACTAACATACTCGAGGCTAATCGTTAAAATTTGTGAGACAGGCCAAAAATATCAAATGCGAAAATATTTACAAACGTGCACTAACGACACCCGTGTGCTATTCTACTAGTGTCGGGAGCCACTGGATTGTTCAATATGATGGCCATGGGAGCGCTATCACATTGCATTTCACTATACGTTTACTAAATATTCCTATCACTTTTCCCCGCGAAATTATTTCCATCGGAACAACTTACCTCGGTAACTTTTAGCCCCGCTCTCCCCTACATTAAATATTATTACCGTGGCATTAATGACTTTCGCATTGGAGACGTAATAAAAAAAGGATTGGATAATATATTCAAAACTTTTGTTTCAAAATGCAATCTCTGCAATCGAAAGGGTAAAAGAGATCGCCGACGGCACACGGCTCTGCGACGCACCTGTCACTGTAGCCGGCCGAGGTACGGGGTACGGAGTACCACTGGGGTACATCCGTGCAGCTATAAGATCATATTTTATTAGGGCGGTGGCCCCACGGATAGGTTTAAGTTTGTTGACAAAAACACTCTGTATACGTAATATACATACGATCTTGAAACAAGAAAAAGGATGACAGGAGACTGGTAATAAGTTAATAGCACAGTAGGCATGTAGCCTAGTCGTCACGTACGAAGCACGGTCATTCGAAGTTCCTACGATCGATTGCTGCTAAATAAGATGTTCAATGTATAGCGGCAACACGCAGCCACAATGTATATATCAATAAACGCCCGATGTTAGTAATGTATCTCCTATCTCCAGTTAACGTCAATCTTGTATTGTTCGACATGTCTATCCAACCACTCACCTGCATGCCGTGCCAATTTATGGATTAGGATTGATTATTAACATTGGGCGTTTATTGATATATACATCGATCTCGTTTCTACAGGGTGGAAGAGGCAGCGCTTCTTTAACTGAAACTGCATATAGGGTAAAATATTTCAAACCCGGAGCTAAAAAAAATAATCAAGATGCCTCAACAGCTTGGACGTAGGATTTTTTTTTCATTTCACGATTTTTCTCCATACCTGTATTTCGTGTGACGCAAACATTCACATACTACTACAAAAATACTACTAAGCGTTGCCAAACTTCTACTTTTCATTCGTCAAAACATAACCGAACGAAAAAGAACGATATCTCGCGTTCTTTTTCAGGCAATTGCCTATTTATTATAATAAAACTAAATAACGTTCCAAGCTCTTATTAAAATTGTATAATAATATCTTACTTTAAGTCAATTTATCATATCACCTTTATTATTAAATTATTTAGAAATAATGTATGGTTACTGAACCACCCATAAAATTGTATTCAAAATTTTTAACACACAAAATGATATTGAACTACGATAGATAGGTACTTACATTTAACATTAATTTTACATCGTCGTTGTCGCATTCTCCTTTTACTACCACTAATATTTACATCATTAGTACTATTAAAAACACAACATTTGTTTAGAATGTCTTAAAAGAATGTATGTTTTGATAGTACACTCAAATACTAACACACAATAGTTTCACATTTGAGAAAAATACTCAGTAATCACATCATCACGATCACGAAACATTCATCACGATTTTAGAAATCCGATTAATGATAAAATTAATATTAAACAACATCCAAATAATTTAAAACACTTAATAATTATTCAACGTCTAAAGTCGAACAAAATAATGTAAATACAACAGAAGTTAGCCGTTCCGCGGCTGTTCCGCGGCTAAGTTTTGTTCTTACACAGATAATTAAAAACATTGTAATAGTTGCCACTAACTAAAATACTTCTCGAACATACTTTTAAATTTTTTATTAATATTTTCATTATTATTTATATTTGTTTAATTATTTTGATAGAAAATCGTATAAAAATTAAATAGAAACGAGTCTTATAATGTTAATGTTATGTCTTTTTTCTTTTATTAATTATTACTATAAACATAATTATTAAAACATAAATCTTATGCATTTTATGTCCTAAAATAATTTTATCTTTATCTTATCTTATCTTAAATGAAAACTAGTATTCAGATTTTGAGGTAAAATATTTTTTTTATAAAATCAGAACTGGTTTTTGATTTAATCAAATAGTAATTGATATATCTAAGCATTTACATATTTAGCGGAAATAGTAATGAGAATTTTNAAAACCTAATAGAAATAATTCAATAAAAGTGTGTGTAAAGTGTATTCCTAAGTGTTGCGTTAATTTAACATCAGCTCGCCGCCGTTGCTACGCTAGTTGCTGCGACTCGATTTCTTGAATGAAGCGTGTGCGTGCTTATATTATACTTTACAAATGGCGTTTTATTTTAAAACGCTAATTTTATTATTTATTTTGTTTGAAAAAATAACTTTTTTATTTTTGGGAATTATTTTTTTTTCTGAATTATATAAGGCTTTTATAGAGTTGTTAAAACTGTGGTTTCATTTAAAGTGGTGTTGTCAATTCCACCCTGTATAACGGCCGGTCGGATGGGGAGACTATGCAGCTGTTTTTCTTTTTTCATATTTATAAAAATCATTTGTTGTTGCCTTTTGATGACATTAACAATATTATTAAATACGTATTGTATTATTATTATTCGAAAAGACGACGCTGTGAACAGACGGCGAGCACGAGCGGGTCAACGAGATTTAAACAGGTGGCTTGAATGGGAGCTCCTTATTTATGAAATATTTTTATATTTACTTTTTGAATTCCAAACTATCTATGCTCCTTTATTACATGAAGCCAGACATACTGAATGACGTAATTTACTGAAGAAACAGTTTTATTGTCATTACACCAAGTGGTGATGACTGTTGAAACATATTTCCTTCAGCGATTTTGTTTGTATTATCATCCGATATTTTAATATAAGAGAGGATCTTACGTAAGCAACGACAGGACAGGACAGGACAGGACAGGACGACGACGCCGCTTGTCATTTCGTATCTGTATCTTATTATACTATTTCTACACTTACTTATATACTCACACCACACGTGATATGTGATACGCATCTTGCCGTGGTCTACAAGTCTAGTAGTTAATCTTATCTTATACAAAAACTAATCGACGCGCGCGGCTTCGCCTGCTTATTTGTTCAATTTCAACCGGATCCCCTATTAAGAATCTAACCAAATTTTCGCCAAACTATCATTGAAGTGTATCCTTTCAAATAAAAAAGCATCATCGGAATCGGTTGACGCGACATTGAGGGATTCGTCCATTTGTCGCGCACATACCTAAAATTAAGACTTATGTGATTTTCTCATAGATACTATGGTCAAAGACGGATCAAAAAAATGGGACCACACGGGAAGCACTAGCTTTCAAATAAAAATCATCAAAATCGGTTCAGTCAAAAGTTCTGAGAGTTCTTCTAACAAACATAAAAAATAAAAATAAAAAGACAGTCGAATTGATAACCTCCTTTTCTTGTAGAAGTCGGTTAAAAATATTTAAAAAATATAATCACAAAAAAGTAAACAAAACTCGAGAAGACAAGGCTGACAATGCACGAGAGGAAAGGTTCCACCGATCGACTTATACGCTCGCTTTAAGTAATTCCTTACAAATATCACTCAACCGCCTCACCGCCTTGAAGACAGGCGCTTTTAGAAGCGAGCATATGTATAATTGTATAATTGAAAACATTATATTACATTACATTACATTACGTAGGAACTGAGTACTGAGAAGAGTACATGTAGTTACAGTTCTTTAAGAAACGAAACACTAATAAAAGCTGTGATGCACCTTAACTCATTTGACAAAATACACAGTGTAAAATACCAACGCGACGTACGCCCGCGCCCTCGCCCGCGCCCGCTCCCGCGCGACCCTGGTGGCCGAAAACAACGCAAATAGTACGCATTAACATACGAGTAGGTACTTACTGACACGTGCAGGTGTTCCCACCGCGCTCATGTGGTGTGGGTACGTACAATTCTAATGCCGAATTTAAATATAATTGTTTTGGAAGGTTTAGAACGTCGCCCTGGACGCGGCCACCGTAGATTGAATGCTCTTTTCTTAGCTAGGCAGTTAATAAATATTAGAAAATGGAGGCTTTACCTTTTTAGCAGATTGGCCATGTCCGTCGAGCAAATCTCCGCGAGGTTCTACCTTCCTCAGTCGGAGGCGGTCTGAGCTCGGCGTTGCTTATCCGATATCTAACACATTATCTGATACCGACTCTCACTGCTGCATCACGCGGACTTACCGATATCACTTATGTTTAATGCAAATAGTAACTCCTATTTGCAACGTTGTATCTAAACTGGGCACCGTGTCTTTACTATTACGTAACGCACTCGTCTCGCACTCGTTGCACTCCGCTCCGCTCCGCTCTATTACATACAAGTATACAATTGCTCAACATCGACATTTTATTATTACTTTATTTCGCTGACGCAGCTGATGCTGACCAACCGTTGACATTGAATTAACTTTGATGAATACGTTTACATCTGGTGCAAGAATTACTGCAACGACGGCTGCGGATATCACACCAATGTTCAATTATTATATTTCGAAAGCATTCGTAACACAGTGATGTATCCTCAGCTGCCCTCGCTAAGTCGGCGTGAGAGATCATTCCACATTTAAATTAGAAAGTGCCTCACGTTAGTTATTAATTTTTATGAATAAAAATTAGATCGCATTAAAGTTTCTCTACCGTAAGCTAACAAATAGTGCACTCACCGAGCAAACACGTAGACCCACTCCGAGCCCACTACTACGAGCTTCCAAACAAACACAAATGCAATAAATGTCCGCGCTGCACACTGCACAGCTCCGCGCTGTATTATTTTTCACTTGGTTTTCTCAAATGGAAAACGAACGTATTGTGGTGTGGTGTGAACGCGCGTCGTCAACAGCGCGTGGCGATCGTCGACGACCAGGCTCTGCAATTTTAGTACAACGAAGCTGGAAACTTTTGACGTATAATATTATTAAATTAAGAAGTATATGGAATATCGAGGCTTTAGACCATTATAGACAACTTTTTATTTTGTAGCTTTATACTTCCATAAGTTGAAACTAAGAAATCTAGAGGTCGCTTTAGAATTGAATATTTCAATGAACGTCAACAGATGTCACTGCAAAATTAATACGAACAATAATATTAAATTAATTCATTAACTTTACATAGTTATAATTATTCATATAAAATTATATTTACCACAAATAATTTATTGTACAGCTCATAAAAAAATATTATATATTTTTCGCAATCCGTTCTTCACTGTCTGTGCTAATTTTCCCTAACTCTGTTTCTGTGGAACTCTAGTCTATCTATATCTATTAGTGTTGCCAAACTATCGATAGTTTCGCCATCGATAGTTTTAATCTAAAAAAGCCCATGCTATCGAAAGTATCGATTCTGTCGATAGATTTGTTACAATACAAATCGGCTAAGTGCAATACTAACTAACTACTACTAACTATAGTATCGTATCTCCTAATCAGAAAAGAGTCAATACAGTCGATAATATCCATACTGTTGAATGTCTAGGAAACAATTCTATCGATAGAATAGATAGTATACCATCGATACCATCGATTGTTTTGAACTATGGATTGTATGCTAATTCGCGATAGTATTGTGTATAATTCTTAAGCATAGTTACAAAATGAAATGAAAAGAACAAAAAACATTTTTGTTACATTTCTTTTATTTTTTCATATTTTGGTGAAAAGAAGAAATACTTAATATGGCGTATCACTATGTAATAAATTTTATTTTTCTTTTTCTAACAACCGAGACTAAAATAGAAGTAAGGAAGGTGAAGTACCACTAAGATGTTTCTAATACTATGATGATTGGTTTACTACACATGAAAATAGTAAACAATAGATGCTTTACAATAATCGATAGTATCGATACCTTTCTGACTGGAAGATACGATACTATCGATAGTATTGCATTTATCCGATAGTATTGTACAGGCCCGGTCGACTTCCTAAGGAGCTTGGGCGACATACCTAAGTTGGGTCCCGTGGTATTGCTATATCAATGTAAAACTACTAATTAGTAGTTTTTCTAAGAGTATTTTTTTAAGAATTTAATTTTAATTCACCATTAAATTACTTATTGTTTAATAAATAACTTTCTTTATAATATTTCATGTATGCAAGGTACCGTGATAAAATCTTTTCGATATGAGAAACAGTTTATGTAACCGGTATTTAAAGTACAGTAGTAGGATTATGTTTTGATATGGCAATGGTAGCATTAGCATTTGCAAATGGCGAACATTCTACTGCGACTTGAAAGTCTTAAACAAGCAACCTGTTTTTAGCATTTCTGTTGCATTTTATTTTTAGATTTCTATTGTTGTTCAGTTGTTCTCTTTGTTTGAATATTTGTATCTAAAATATGGGAGACAATTTGAAAAGTAGATGCCTCAAATGTCCCCTCGTGAAGATCCTGAAATTTCCAATTCACACCGGTAAGTAATCATTAAGTATTAACTACTCTAGATAAAGTCATATGTTAAATGTTGTACTTTTTCAGTTGTGAAACTTGGGCCAAGTTTTGCTTCCCCGAAGGCCCATGGACATGGACGTGAACATAGAATGTTATGTTGCCACCATTTTGATAGGGCTTCATTTGTCAATTTTATTGAAAAAAAATACTGTTTAGAAAAACTGTTTTATTTATGTACATATTAGTAATCATACATTGGCAATGTATTTTCATCCAATTATATTTTATTTTCAGAATCAGGTAATCCAAGATTTAAATTTTTCCACTGAACAACCAGGGACATCACATTTTCCTGCAAATGTTATACCTGGACCATTGCAAAGAACGGTATTGACAAGTATTCAAATGGTAATTCAAGTATATTATTAATTGATACTGGTTCACTTGTAATGACAATATATTTAACATAAAAACTTATCATAATAGATAGCCTATCTTATGATAACAGTGAAACCTAAAACAGATAGATATATATGTAAAAATAAAATATTAAATATTAATTAACAATTTTAAAACAATACGATAAATTTAACAAAATACTAATAGTTACAACTAAAATTACATTAATCTTAAACAATTTCTTTAATTTTCTTTTAATTTCTTAATCAAGAAGATTCATCTAACAATGATATGTTGATTTTAGTTTCTGTAACCTGACCTTTATTAACTCTTGTTATTTTCAGGATTGCTACCTGGGGAGGCGACAGTCACTGCAAATTTAGGATTTATATGGGTAAATTGTTTAGCTGCTGAAATAGTGATTCTGCAGATTGAAAGAAAGGCAGAACACCAACATGACTGACAATTCTTCATTTGAAGAAAATGTATGTTTTTTATCTCTAACTCAATCATTTGAAGAAAATGTATGACTTTTTTGAAAATTGTACATTTGTCATAGCTCTCCCCAATGCAAGATTTGTGATTCAGTTTTAAATATATTATTGTACACTTTTATGGACTTCAAAAGAAGTTAAACTATGTATCTGAAAAATTTTATAAGATTTTATGTGTTGAGAACTGTGCCACAATCTAAAATAATTTATACGAAACATCATATTCTTTAAACCTCAAAAAACTTGCAATCTGCAAATTGGAAAAAGATGTAAGTTTTAGTTTTCTTGCCCAATGTGAGGAACATCTTAAAGAAAATGTTGATTTTATGTATATGTTGTGTAATAGTGTCTTCCACATAACAGTAAAAAGATTTTGTTTAGTTAAAAATAAACAATTTGCAGATTATCAGAAATTGTTAAAAAGGAAAATAGATATACTAAAAATAAGTAATTTTATATTAATGTTAGATTTAATTTGACCAACACTGTATTAAGTTCATTATTTTTATCATTGTCTGTAATTGTTCAAAAAAAAACAAATTCGATAACATAACAATCAAGTACATCTGCCTACAATCTTATAGGTTAATAAATATATAAATTATAATTTTTTTGCAGATTATGATCTATTTAACTTATAAAAGTTAAAATTGTTATTGTTTCTAACATATAAGGGCAAGTTTGTCTTGTAGCAATATTGTAATCTTTAGCAGTAGATTTTAATTGTTTTGCAGAAATACTATTTGTGAAAATATAATTAAACCAAATGTTTATAAGCAATAAAGAAAATGTAAGGTATTTATTAGTTTTATTTCTGCATTATTTTTTTTATTATTGTGCCATAAATTATTCAGACTCTTTCAAAATCATTTGGAGGTATTATTACATAATTTAAATAATAATACTTCCAAATTATTTTGAAAGAGTAATAATTCTGGCTTTTGAATAAAGATCGATTTAAAGCCAAATTTTGAATTTCGCGCAAATTGTGTTTCGTTGGGCATGCTAAGAGATGGCAGCAGCATCGTTTTGTCACCCATTTTTTAGTATGAAGTGAACATTCTTTGAGTAAATGTGTTCTGTGGTATTGTACCCCTTTGAACTATCGATAGTCCTTCTATCGGATAACAATACCATGTACGTACCATGAACTGATTGACTTATTATTCACTTGAATTATTATAAAATTAAGTTGACTAATTAGGTTGACTAACCAGGTTATTTACCATAAAATATTTATATAAAAATAGGAACTCTGTGGTTATTTAAAGATTTTTTCTTTGACGTAAAAGTTGTCATAAATACAACACAAAAGTCTTTAAAATCAGATACTGTTTTACAGAAATTTTATAATATTATTCAACATTGATGGATAAAAAGCGATCTTATTACACCACATCCGCTACTCAGCTTGGGGATACTAGACGCATATCGAACGTGAGAGTAGACTGTGATGATGGGGAAAGCTCTTCGCATACACAGTATTTTAAACAGAAAAAATATAAGAAGCATTACAATAGGGTTGCCTGCGATCAGTACTTGGGTGAGCCTTCGTCCTCGTCGAGCACTATCTGTACTCGAAAAAATAAAGAGTACGGACCAGACCAACTACGCGAGAGGCGGTTGAGGAGGACCTTGGACTCTGTGGTCTCGGGTGAACTTTATATATTATTTGCAATTTTAGTAATATAACATAGATATTCAACACTTGTCCACTAAAGTGCCCGCAGTAGCCCGTGTTGGCTCGTGTTGGCTCGTGTAATAGCTGACTCTCCGTCACGTGGGACATGCGTCGTGCACACACGCAGTAAACCTATATTGCTGTTGAAGCAAAACTTTCCTCAACCTATTTCTCCTAATTTGGATGTCAAATTTATATTGAATATCTCGCGTGCCAATACACGACGTGACCCAAAATCCCTTCTATTGTTCGCTGCTTTAGTGCGTAGTACGTACTTTATAATTATGTTTAATTTAATTAAAAAAAACCGCTCATCTTCGTGCCTTTGACATTTAATACAATGTCAAAGGAAAATGTTGTCAATTTATAAAAGTTGATAAACTTAAATTCCCGGACGTACTTTCTTTATTTGTAGTGATTTTCTTCTATGAAATACCTATATATGTTGACTATTTATTTTTTACAATTTTTTTCTTTTATTTGTACTGCGTCCTGTACTGTACTGTAAGTCCTCTCTTCTTGGCAAATTTGATAACTGTAGGTTCATATAGAAAGTGCCATATAGTTATGATTACGCGACGAATTTCATATAATAAATGTTTTGGCTGCGTTGACATAAAGCTACTGCTGTGCTGGTGCTGGAATAAGGGACTTTTAGATTGATACGATCGATCCACGCAATGTTGAGATAAATTGTCTTGACAGACGGGCAGACGGAGAGACGTTTATTCCTTTTGAGGAACGGAAACCTAAAAACAATCATTCTAAATGTAAGTAACATACCTACCGCACAAACAGAACGGCAAGAGGGGTGTGCGGCGCCGCCTGGCAGCGAGGTGGCCCGCACTCTGGAGCTACTCCTGACCGACCCCGCCGGCCGCCTGCTGACAGACAGGATTCAAGCCCACATCAGAGATTTTGTCGAAATCTCGCGCTTTGGTTTTGTATCCTTTTTAATAATTAACCGTTTCTCCACTCCACTATATTTACATATTCGTAAATGGTGTATCTAGTATTTATGTAAATACGACACCTTAACGCTATTATTTTTGGATAAAACGTAATAAATAAACGGTAAAGATATTGTTCCGAAATTTTCAAGAACCTGTTCATTCCATGACAAATTCTGTACTACGCCAATATCACTAAGCAATCGTGACATACAAACAGACGAAACAAATACTCATTACACTACGTGTGGTAGTGAGCACTAGGCTGAGAGGTCAGAATGACAACCTATCATAGAGTCAGAAGTTGGAGGCACTGCACAGTCTGTGCGTATTGCTGGACTACCTGGTGGAGGACGCGAGCGGCGCGTCGTGGCCGCGCGAGTGCCTCCTGCTGCTCGCCGATAGCATGGACAAACCGATCCTACTCCACCTCGCCTCCGACATCGACACGCTCTTTGGACTACTGCAGGAGTACATCGGGTTTCTTGGTAATAAGTTAAATAATTGTTTAACTGATAGCAGGCCGCTAGCGGTGACGCGAGCGACAATCCTATGAAGTGAGTTTCGAAACGTGCCCGTACGTGACAACACCATTTTGTATCGACGACGAACACGCATCATCGCCGTGACTCTAATAAATTATTTTTGTAGTGTACTGGTATTATTTTTGTCCATATTGGCTATGGACATTGTTCAACGTGAAGGTAAGTTATAATTAAAAAATATATAATTAAAAATTAAAAAAATATAATTTTGAATAAGTATTCCTTTTCCTTGAGTGAGGATCGAACCAACAACCAGTCGCGGTTATAGCTACATACTTATGGTCCTGCACCATGAGCGGCATGACCATAAATAAGTTTTAAATAAAGATAAAAAGATAAAAGATATTTTTTAACAAATAACAAGCACAATTTTTGTTACATCTGATGTTTAACGTTTAATGTCTCGTTTAACAAGAGATAAAAAGGTAAATAATCATAATTAAAATAAAGGTAATTAAAATTAAAACATCGTTTATTTTTGATTTGTTTTTTAGTTAAATTGTAATTACAGTTAGTATTAGTAAAATTAATATTAATAGGTACTATTGTATATGTGATAAAATATTTTCAGTGTTATTATAGTCTAAGGTAGCGAGCCATGACGAAATTTTACTTTGGTTTGGTTTGGTTTTTAGGTTGATTTGGGGGCGGAGCTAGCTGTGTTATGAAAGCAGATGTAGGTTGTCTTCGTCGTATCTATGTTTAATGTGAGGAGATGTTCCTGTTTCAGCTTTTGTAATAGCTATGCAAAATTGTCAATATCATCATCATCAATATGCAGCCGCCAGCTGTCACGTTATGCCAGTCAGAAAAGGTCTGGCCTACAGGAACTACTTAAATTGCTTATTATTTTTGCCAGAAGCAAAACTAACGAAACAACGAACTGGCACGACGCTACCCTCACTTACCTTAATTGTGGTCATTAAGTTTAAAGGCTGTATTAAGTTTACATACCTGAAAATATTTGAAGCTTATTCAGATACGTAAAGACTGACGAAGACTAAAATGTTTATAATTTTAGACATTCCGGTAAAGGTTGCGCATTTGTATTAAATACCTTTAAGTTGAAACTATTATTGATTTCAAAGAGTACCTAAGTATATTGTTTTGTTGTATCTGATGACAAAAGTTGAAATGAGCTGTTTAAAGATATTGAAACAATTTAATTAATGTAAATAACATTTTATTTTAATATTTGAAATAAATTTAGTTTCTCTTAATAATAATCCCCGTACGTTAATACTAGCCCCAGCTTTGTTAATATTAACCCCAGATGCGGGGTCAGTATTAACAACATACTTTTTTGGTTTTAACGACTATATTTCTAAAATTACTTGCTAATTAATGATTACTATTACTAATATCATAGCTGAATAACCAAGGCGTATGAATAAAATATATAACAAAAAAATGATTATTATCTCTATATATATAACAAGCAACCGCCAGCGGCTTCGCCCGCTTGAACTACATGATAATTTATTCTATATACTGAATTACTTAATTTTGGTATCATATTAGCGTAATTCTTATAAGCGTATAATTGTTATTGTTTAAGACCTACATTATTATTTAAGATCGGTTCAGTATTTTTTTCTAAATACATATATGAACGTTTGTTTTCTTAGAGCGCTTTGCAAAATAGTAATATATTATTAATTTTTATTTTCACCATATGTTAAAAAAGAATATAAGTACTAATTTGAATTATTCAAGCCTTTACAAGTGCGTAGACTTAAAGATTAAACAACTGGCTTTGATAAGAATTCATTCCTAATAGAACCCTGTTAGGAAAATTGACATAAAATTATAAGAGCCCTTATAATTTTTATGTGATTTTTTGTTATAAAGCATTAAAGTCAAAGTCAAAGTCAAAATATCTTTATTCCATAGAAATGCTTAACATTTACTTGGACATGTCATAAAAGTAGAAAAAAAATACAAAACAAAATAACCAAAAAAAAATGTGCAATTTTGACTTGAAAAAAGCCCGTTCAAGTGGTTGAGCTCATGAGAAGATACAGGCAAAGAAACTCATGGCCACTCTTTTTAAATGCCAACATTTGTTACAAATTACAATTAACAATTTTAACTTAGAAATAGAGCAACTCATTTCCAAACATCTTTATCACGAACATAATCTTTAACAGAGTAATATGCTTTTTGGCAGAGCCTGTGCTTTACCACTTTTTTAAATTTGTTCAGTGATAAATTAACCACGTCGTTTGGAAGTTTGTTATAAAAGTGTATACTTTGACCTACGAATGAGTGAGACACTTTATGGAGCCTAGAGAAGGGCACAGCAAGCTTATTTTTATTTCTTAAATTATGTTGATGGAGGTCACTGTTTTTATTAAATTTATTAATATTTTTATGCACATATACTAAGTTGTCGTAAATATATTGGGAGTGTAGTGTGAGGATGTTAAAGTCTTTGAATTTATTCCTTAGTGACTCCCGTGGACCCATTTTATAGACTGCTCGGACAGCCCGTTTTTGGAGCACAAAAATGGTATCTATGTCAGCGGCACTGCCCCAAAGTAATAGGCCGTAAGACATAATGCTATGAAAATAGCTGAAGTATACTAAACGCGCGGTGTCAACATCGGTCAGTTGACGAATCTTACGGACAGCATACGCTGCCGAACTAAGTCTACCAGATAAAGTTTCTATATGCGGACCCCATTGTAACTTAGCATCTAATGTTATACCTAAGAAAACAGTTTCATTAACTACTTTTAGTTCCTCATTGTTCATCAAAACCCTGGTTTCTACTTGTTGCACATTCTTAGTAAAGAACCTGATACATTTAGTTTTACTACTATTTAAAAGCAAGTTATTGGCACTAAACCAGTGTAATATCCTAGAAAGAGCATTGTTTACATCGTCAATTTCCAATTGCCGTCTATTAACCTTAAAAACTAAAGATGTATCATCTGCAAACAACACTATTTCACAGATATCTCTCATAAGGTGAGGTAAGTCATTAATGTACAAAAGGAACAAAAACGGACCCAGAATAGATCCTTGTGGCACCCCCAATGCTACAGGTGACCCGTGTGATAGTTTCCCGTTGACATTTACTTTTTGAATCCTATCACTTAAATAAGAAGTGAGAAGATCCAAAGCAATGCCTCTTATACCGTAGTGGTGTAGCTTCCTGATAAGAGTTTTATGCTGCACACAATCAAATGCTTTGGACAAGTCACAAAACACCCCAAAGGCATCACGTGACTCCTCCCAAGCCGCGAATACACTCTCTAATAATTTGACCCCAGCATCAGATGTTGACCTTCCACGAGTGAAACCAAATTGACCTGTGTGCAGTAATTTATTTTTATTAAAATAGGTAAGAAGCTGACTGAGTATCAGCTTTTCAAAAATTTTACTAAACGTAGGTAGTACTGAAATCGGTCTGAAATTTGTGGGGTCTTGCGTACTACCTGATTTAAACAATGGAGTTATTTTACTATATTTCATCAAATCAGGAAACACTCCACAATCAATACATCTATTAAAAATTGTAACTAAATCAGGAATCAAAATGTCAATTAAAGAATTTATGATATTAACTGAGACACCCCACAAGTCGGCTGTCTTCTTCATACTAATTGATTTGAAAGCTACACTAATGTCTGAATAATTTACATGACGGAAAACGAAACCATTATAAAATTCGGGAACATTGTCTTTAATTAACGATTCTGCAATAGTGGTGGAAGAACCTAAATCGTTTGTTAGACTGACTGGGAAAGTAGAGAAAAACTTTTCAAATGCAATGGCCACTTCCAAATCGGAATCAACAATGTGACCGTCAATACTAAGTTTAAAATTTGAATCTTTCACTCTTGTTCTCCCAGTCTCGGCATTAACAACCTTCCAAGTGGCTTCAATTTTATTATTACTATTTTGTATATATTATTATTATATTATAAATATGAACAAAACAAAAATGTTTTTACATAACTGTTAATATATATATTTTTTTACAGCTTTACGCTGTATCCAGGGGGTTCGCACACAGGGGATAAGCAGAGGTGTTCCCTCACTCGTGTTAACACACTCCGTTCCCCACTTTCGGCTGAATTTTTCGAGGCATTGCGTGTTGAATGACAGAACTCAACGGGCTTTTGTTCTGGTGCCAGAGCGAAAAAACATATTAATAAATAATATTCCCGAAACGCTGGCGTCACCCCATCGTGGCAACAGGGCCTCCGTGTATATAACATACACTATTTTCCCCCAAAGCTACATCCTTACAAATCGAAATTAGGAAAACTCTATCTTAACACATATGCACAATTATTGTAAACTGCTAGCACTTATTGTTTCATACATACTATGAACCGCAAAATAGCCCCTTAGTGGTTGAATATCGCAAATACTCTTCTTCGCACAGTTTGAGTCCTATTACTTAGAATAACGAAATTTGATATTCATTATCAACCCCAAAATCAACTCATTAATGGTCGAATATCACAAATACCCGTCTTAGGATGATTTCTATATATAAACAACGCTAAAACAAAACTTCAAGACTCCTAACACGTGTAGTAACAAAGATTCATAAAAATTATCAACCCCAATAACCATTCCTTAGGGGTCGCATATTGCGAATTCCCGTCTTAGTGATCACTTAAGGCCTATAAATAACGTCCATACCAAATTTGAGACTCTTAGCACTTGTAATCACGAAGTTTCATGCAAAGGATCTACCCCAAAAACAACCCCTTAGGAGTCGAATATTTCAAATTCCCGTCTTAGCGAGCACCTACGTCCTTTAACTAACTCCTATACAAAAGTTGAGATTCCTAGCACATGTAGTTTCTAAGATTTCGTGATGAGTGAGTGAGTGAGTGATTTAATTTGTTTTAACCCAGCTTAATATCTATAGTTTGTTTCATCAAAATCGGTTCATTAAAAAAGTTATAGTCATTTGAATGAACTCAAGGCATGAGTTTGCCTGCAAATATATAGCAATCCCTATCTATACTTATAATACATTTGTATTTGTTAGTAATAAATCTGTATTTTTAACCGACTTTCAAAAAGTGATAAATCTGTATTTTAGTAGTATATAATAATCAACAGCTACAAATACACAACATAATTTGGAAAAGATAAACAAAATAAAAAGAAATTGGAAAAAATATAAACAAATAGGAAATGTTATACTAAGTAAATATATATTGTAAAATAATATACTTTGACTTCAGGTTTCTGTCATTGTTATGGTTTATTAAATGTTAATGGAAGAGCGGAGTCTCTTGGTACAGGCAATAACATGCTTAAAAGGAGGCTCCAATCACTAGTGGATTTTGTAAGAAACTTGCTTAATAAAGTATTTATTATTATTATTTTATTATTATTATAGTAGTTAATAAAAATTTTTTTTTTCTATATTAGCGCAACATTAAATTTTAACGCTGGCTAGTTTCTCATATCCACGATCATGCATATACTCATACGATACATCTAGTTACTACTTAGATACTTCTAAAGGTGTCTTCGCATGTTACAGGGTA
>JAAIXI010000259.1:111718-130938 GCA_013403645.1 Heliconius nattereri | reverse complement strand
CTTCGCGCTCCGAGTGGGCGAGGGCGAACTCTTCACGCGTGTGTCCCGGGGGCTGATCTGGCAGCTATCGGCGCGGCAGGGGCGCGGTGGCGCGGTGCAGGCGCAGCACGTGCTGGCTGCGGCGCCCGCGCTGCTGCCCACGGTGTCGCGCATGCTAGCACTCTCGCGCCCGTCACAGTTCGCCGCCTACCAACGCATCGCCTTTCTCCTGGCTTGCGATAGTGTTCAAAATTGTTGGTCGCTCTTACGGTCACACTGTTGAGCTCTTGTTATTGCATTATTTCTAGTTCACAATTATTTCCCATAATGAGTCACACCAAGGGTTTTTTATCAGCATATATAAAAAAATAGGTAACTCGAGAAAAAGAATCTGTTTATAGTTTTTTCGTATCTTCAAATATGACTGAGATAATAAATAAAGCACAACCTCCGCGTCAAAATCTGGCTAATGGTGTGACGTCATGCTGCGTCTGTCGGTACCAGTCGGCGCTTGTGTTGACGAACTAAGACGAACACATTCAAATTTTGACTTGTTTAGTTCTCGCGGTTCCGCTATAAAACCAATTGGTTTTTAAAGGAAATAAATAAAATGGTGAAGAAATATTGTATAGTCCCTAGGGGTCCTGGCGATCGATCTCCACTGGAGGAAATGAATTATTTAATAATTTAATTTCCCACATGCTGATGTGTACCAATTCCAAAAGTAATTTTAAAAAGCGGAAAAGAACTCTTTTTACAACGCTGTCACTATGGAAGTTCTGACCCGATTCTGTAGTCTCTGCAGACTCCAATAGATAGATGGTAACATAAGACTACGTTTCTAGGTATTGAAATGATTAAGGAGAATGTTATAGAGAATATACTTTATCGCTTCAATCCTTATTTCCCGGAAAAGTTGCCAGCTCCCGAGCTCACTCCTGCAGATCCGCAAGACGTGATCGTCAAACTGGGTGAGGGGCACGATGTGTTCAGTGTCCGTTCAGTGAATGTGACCACCCCCAACAAAATTCGTCTTAAACTTAGTTATATATATATATTACAGGAGACAGCAGCATCCACAAGTCCACAACACTGTCGCTACTCTTAGTTCTATTGCAAACGCTTAAATCATATATAGATACGAACCCAATATGCCGAACACTTATTCCTTGTCCGGACTCCGTAGCTCAAAGGTTTGTTTTTTAAAGTTATATGCCTTCAATGTATTTCTAAATGCCTGGTACCGTAAAAGCATTAAAAGTCAATATAAGAAAGATATATTGTTCGAAATCGGAAGCGGTTAGTTTTTTACAAAAACACGATTAAACACTTACCGTCTCTATGTTTCCAACGTACTCGGATAGAGGTTCACGTAATTACAATAAGTGACATGTATCACTCAATAACAACACTACACAGAGAGAGATCCAATCCTTCCAATCAGGGCTTCCGCCTACAAGCAACTGTTCCCGTTTGACACAATTCCACTGCTATTATTGTCTTTTTCATCTAGATCTACCCATTTTTACACGAGTACGCTAACAATATGTATAGTAAGTATGCAAAGTTTGCTTTCTTAGGTGTTTTATTTGGGTGTATCGATACGAGTGCCGCGCGCGAGGTCACCACCACGAGAGGACCGTCCTCACCGTCGTGGCCCACATGCTACTCCACTGCTTCGGCGACCGTCTCACAGCCTTCTCAGCGCTGCTGATGCCAGGTATTGAATCCTAATTTATTAATGTAAAGAGGAGAGAAGAGTATTAAAAATAAACATTTCTTTAACTTATATGTTCTCGTAGACATCATGGCGCTGTCGGTGCACTCTGAGGTTCCACCTAGACGAGATTGGACCTCGACTGTCAACTTTAGTACGACGCAGGCAGATGTTCATTTTAAGAAACTCTTAATTTATTTATCTGTCGATTTTCTAGAAAAAATTCGATACAATGACTTTGTAAGTTCTTTTAAATATTAAAATAATATGTGCCTATATATCCATAGGTACTTATTTAAGTTTTTAGATTATAATTTTGTTAGAGGACGTGTCTTGTTAATCGTTCAGATGATAGAATCTCAGCATTGGCTTCTCGGTCTGATGTTCCTGATCGACCCCGGCCTGTCGTCTCTCAGGGCGCGCTGGTCTCCGGCTCTCTACTCCGAGGTCCGCAAGACGGCGCTGCAGGCGCTCGTGTGTACTTTGCCGCTAATGCCACAGCGACTGATGCACGAATATGATATTATAAGAAGGTACCTCTTCCTCCTTCCTCTTGCTTGGGAAAGTAATCATTATGAGTTTCAATGTTTTAAATTTCGTTTTGCATTAAATTTTTGTGATCTTGATACTAGTGGGCCCGTGTGGGGCTATGCCCGCTTGAAATAGGAATGTTAATAAAGAAATTCAAAACTAAAGATTTAGTCAATTCAGTAAAACAGTTGTATAAAATAACTGTTACGGCAATTAGCAAATTTGTAGAACTAAGTAATGAACCGATTGTGATAAAGCCTATATGTTTTCGGAAGCTTTCCGGAATCCAATAGTAAAAACCTCTTCTAAATCGGTTCAGCAGCTTCTGAGATTAGCGATAACAAACGCACAGACAAACAAACATTTTAAAAATCATTTTGGGTTCTATTAGGTTAATAAAGGTTCCCAATAACATTTTTTTAAATATTACGACCGACCTCTTACGATTTTATTGTAAGTATAGATTAGAGTATGTAAAATGTGTGGTGTATGATATAAATTTAAAACAATTACGGAATAAGTCAAATGCATTTCTATAATAGACAACTTTGAGATATAATAAGTTTAACAAAGAGTAACGATGCAGGTTACTATGGTATATCGAATGGTACTCTGAGAATCCGTTCGAGCTGCCGCTGCTGTACTGGAGCGTGCGCGTGCTGCAGGTGACCGCGAGCGCCGCGCCCGCTGCCGTCGCAGACCTCCTCGACTCCCACGCCACCATCATCTTGACGCGTATGTACCTACTCAGTATCACTAAAATAGTGTTTATAGAAATTACTTAACAGAATTTCATTGATTTTAAAAAAATATTTAGGAGGTAGGCAAGAAGACCAAAGTATATAACGTTTCAGAGCTGATGTACACACTGCTAGAGCAGCACTGCCCGCCAATGGAGCGCGGGCAGGCGGTGCTAGCCGTGAGCCTGCAGGTGCTGGCGGGCGCTGCCGCCCACGACGCGCGCCTCTCCTGCCTCGTCTACCCGCAGCTGCAGTGGCCCGCGTCGCCCAACGCCCTCGCCACAAACATGCTGCGGATGGCCTTACACACGCTCGAGAACCAGTGGCTTATTAGTGACAGGTGATATCTATTATGTTTAATACGTTTTAAGCTCTAGTATAGAATAGTACTTATGTCAGAAATATGTATACCTACATAACATTTCAGCATTCTTAATTACCTATCAATAAAATTGACAATCAATAAAAAGTGAGACAGTTCAAGTACATCTACTTGTTCGGATTCCTCTAAAGATAACGTCAGTGGGGAGCCGGTCAACTAATATTTGTTCTGCAGAAGCGAGCTAACCGTGCAATCTATAACTTAGGCAAAACTTTAAAGAAATTAATATATTGACAGTTGCATCTCATTATTTTTTTGAGATGCAACTCAATATAATTATGTTATATAAGTATGTTATGCATGTAAAGAAAATTAAGGATTTTACTAAAATTGGTGATGTTCATAATATTAACACCAGAAATAAGGCTTAAACTTAGTGCACCTGTATCTCGATTCCATCTAATCCAAATCAAAGTAAATCAGCTTCACGCTGTATCCCGCTCACAGCAAGGTAGGCAGAAGGAACGTAGTGTTAAGACACTCCGTTCCCCAATTGCATCGAATACGTGATTCTTTTATGAGACAACGTGTACGCTTTTACAACAGGCTCCCACAAAACGTATAAAAAACTCTTGAACTAGATCAATCATTTATTAAAAAAATAACATTTACAGAAACGAATGTATTTTCTGGTCTTAGATGAAAAATCACAGTAACCGCTAAGTCACCTGTTTAAATCAGGCAACCCTGGGCTTGCGGCAGACTGAGAGCTGGCAACCATTGTTTTTCGTTTTTCCAATACCAAATGATGTGGGATTCATACAAAATACATATGAATGTGATTTTCTCCACGCACTTAAAAATCGTTAAAGTAAAGGAAACTATAACTGTTGCGAAGAATGAATGTAATAACTACAGCAAAGGCGCAGGTCCTTCTAGTTTCGCATGCCGTGGACGACTGAATGTTTCAAAAACATTGCAATTAGCAAGTAGCAACTAAGACGGGTTACGGGACCCTAACAAAGAACAACAATAGCTCATGTACTTAGGTGTTATATATCCAGCTTCACGCTGAGTCGCGCACGTAACCCGTTAGATAGAGGGAGCCTAGTGTTGGTTGGGAGGATGCCCAATGAACGATATTTTAACATCGATGTTGCATTAAATAAAACATCGTAACATAAGCAGAGACACATTATTTATTGACAAGCGGCCCGCCCACGGCTTCGCCCGCTTGACAGTCAAATGTGTTGATGTCATTGAATAATTTAATTTACTCGTTCAGAAACAGCCTTAAATGTTCAATTATTGATTTGATTTGGGTAAGGATTCATAATATGACTAGACTATGTAGCTGTCTCTATGCTAATTCCAGTATTGTCAATTTCAGATGGCTCGTATCTTTGCTAAATTTTATTTGGGAGTCAATAATATGGAAGGACGAGTACCGTGAAGCCTTTATTATTAAAAAGGGTATATATAACTTATTGGACATCATAAGTGTACGTACTGTTACAGTTAATATAAAAATTATTTATTTGTTTACATAAAAATACCAATATCCAATTGTTCTATATAGCTATCATTCTGTTTTGTACAGAAAACAACGGGACAATGTGACGATTTAAGTAATAAGAAAAGTTCGGGAACGAGTTCTTTCTGTGATTGAATATCAAAGACTCGACATGAAGCAAGTTTAAACCGTTTAAGGTAGTCGGTTCGTGTAAATTGTCGCCAGATGTGCGGGTCGGCGGCGCGGGGCGCGGCGCTGTCGCTGCTGTGCGAGGCGGCGCCCGGCGGCGCGGCGCAGCTGGCTACGTGGCGCGCGCCGCCCGGCGCCTCCGAGCGGCGCCCCTGCCTGGTGAGGAGGGGCTCCACGATCGCGGGTCTCCTCGCCGCGCTATGCCGGGCCGAGTGCGCCGCGACCGGCGTCAGCCTCGATCGACATGGCATCATTAAGGGTAAGCATGTTTCTGTCTTTATATGTATATAATATGTGTATGCCGCCGCTACATTATTAATAAATCATTTTGTTCAATAAGTATTTTTAATTAACCGATACTTCTATAATAAATAGTCCAATAAATGCTCTACTTTATTACTATGAACAGATTTGCAGCATCCACTAATGTCAACCGAAATGCGTAATCAACTGTCGCACCTACAAGAGAGCACGACCGCGCGCGAAGGGGCCTCGCCGTGCCTGGCCGCGGCGGATGTCGCCGGCTCCGTCATGGCCAAGGTACTGCGACGTCCCGTTTCGACAGATATTGTGCTAAACAGCGGAACCCGCGTCACAGTATACTGTCCCGCAGGCCTTCGCCCTCCTGCAGCTGCTGGCGGGCGACCTGGCGCACAAGGTGGCTGTCGCGGACGAGACCTACAGCCTGTACAGGCACGTCCTCCTCACTGCAGAAGACGAGGTGATGTCTGTTGTCCAATAACATCGTTCACATAAAATTTTCGTATTGGCGACAAATTTTCGAATATGTCAACAATGTCACAACTATAAATTGGGATAATGATCTAGTGTTATTATTACTTTGTAATCAAAACAGTTTATTAAAATATTTTCTTAGTTCTTTTTACTTCCAGATAATTTTAGTATTATGCTCGCATTACTTGACGTTTAAACTGAATGAAACGTGGGAACAAGTCAAGATAGGATGTCAGAATCTACTAAAAGATGACACTAGCGTTTTAAATGAATTTATTCAATTAAACAGGTAACATTCACTATAACCCAGAACATGAAAAGCTACAAAAAACATTATATTACTAGCGGACGCGCGCACCTTCGCCTGCTTATTGCTTAGGGGTGAATTCTAATAAACCATGAAACACGTATTCAATGAAATATTTTTAAGTCTCAATTTCGATTTTTATAAAAATCGGTGGCGATTTAAAGATTTTTCCATACTAATTTTCAACCCCTTATTTGCACCCCTAGAGAGAGAATTCTAGAAAACGATGAAACACGTGTTTAATTAAATACTTTTAAAAATCTAAATTTAAAATTTTATACAAATCGGTACCGATGTAATTTTTTTCCATACAAATTTTGAACCCTCATTTCACCCCTTTAGGGTTAAAATTTTTCGAAATCCCTTCTTAGTGGATGTCCAGATTACGAAAGTAAACATCTGTCGAAATTTCACGTTTCTACGCACAGCGGTTACGGTTGTGCGTGCGTCTTACCTCAGTCAGTGGGGACATTCCTTTTCAGACACAGTCCTTTTATATACGAGTATTTAGATAAATGATTACCTATAGTTTTGTGTATCTTTTAGGTAGGTATATAATATAAACATTGTGTCATCCCTCCTTAATGTTTAAGGGTCGTATTTATGAACCGCTCGCAAATCTGAGATTGATCTTGACAGCGGTTTATAAACACGAACCTAAAACCACAATGAACATATGCATGCATAATTTGTATACCGTCAATGGCATTTCTAATTAACTTGTTATTTTTATTAATAACTTTTAAAAATAATCGCACACAGCGGATGGGCGAAGGCAGTAAGACAGTTGCAACACGACGTGTTAGAGAAACACCGCAAGAGGGCAAGTAGCGCCACCTTCACTTACAAATTTTGTATCGACCGGTACTCTCCTCCTTGAATTGAGACTTATGAATAACGTTAAGATATTGCATTCCCCACCTAGCGCTTAATTTTCGAGACAAGTAAAACAAAAATAATGAATTCCGCCGGGTGGGAATCGAACTCACAATCATCGCGTTTCCAGTCAATAATGAATGTGTGTATATAATACAGGAATGCAACGCAGAGTGTTCCCTGTATTCGTTCCTGCGCCGCGTGCGGTTGGCGCGCGCGCTTGACGCGCTGCACGAGCTGGCGCGCCAGGGGGCGGCGGCGGGAGCGCGTCACCAAGAACACTTTGAAACGTAGCGAATAAAACGTTAAGAAGCGATGCAAACGTTGTATAATAAATTTATTTAAAAAGCGAAATAATCTCTATATTATTATGTAATAACATAACCAGAAATGTCCGCATGGACGCTAATATCCCATTGGCACCAAGGCGGTGCGTATACAATAAGTGTACCTAATATTACTTACAAAACTCTGTAACATTCAACCATTAGATTAGACTCGTGAAAGACTTAACATTTACAATATATGTGTATGTGTGTACGTCGAGTATGACCCGACCAACAGTATGCTATAATGATATATAATTTTGTAAAACACTTAGTTACAACATTCAGTCATTTCTCGTTTCATGTTGTCACGCCGCACGCGAGCGTCGTCTCCACGTCGTCGTCGCATTGCCAAATATATACATTATATATCTTGATCAACAAAAGCGTACTTCAGTAGTTACAAGTGGTTTAAAACTCGATGTGATCGTCGCTGAGCATGGAGGCGAGCATGCTGTCGAACTCTGGCACCGCCTCCTCGTAGCGGCGCAGCTGGTCCGCCAGCGCGTCGGGCGCGATGACCTCGCAACCCCCCCCGCACGCGCATCCCCCGCCGCGCCCCGTCCCACCGGCGCACGTGCCCCCCGCTCCGACAGTCCGCGCCACCGCGCACTCCTGGTAGAAGGCGGCCAGCTCCGTGATGGGGCTGCCATCCGCGAACGGGAACTCCTGTTCAACCGTACTGATGATGACTCGAATGACTATTATAGGCTACTACAAAATTGGTACACTCATTTTATGCAATACAAGTAATAAGGCTAAAAGATTTTGATTATAATGTGGAGGCCACTTTCTAGTGGTAGTTCGTAGGGGCACAAGGTGTGACTGTAAACACGACTGGTTGTGGGTTCGATCGCCACTCGAGGAAATATTTATTTAAATTTATATTTCCATTTCTTCACTCTGGTTTCGATAAGTACCGCCACTCAACATGCAATACCGCAAGAATTCGGGAGAAAGTGAGGAACGGAGTATCTTAAGACTGCGGTTCTCTCTGCCTACCCTCCGTGCACAGGATACAGCATGAAGCTGATTTATTTTATTTATAATGTGAAGCATATTTTTTTAAGAAACGTGAACAATAAATCTAAAATAAAAATAAATAAATAAAAAGCAAAAATCTTTTTTAGAAAAGGCCTTTATTTAAACACTCCAATAAAATAAAGTTTTTCTTTTAAACTATCAACTCATAACCTCATTTTTTTTTTTTGGATTTAGACATTTTTAGTTTTTGATTTTAAATTTATACAATTCAATATTTGTCATTAACACGATGAGCCGTCAGTGTCCATATTCATGTTATAATTAAATTATTACATATTTTTTTATCACAAGAATTTTGTTCAACAACACCAGCAACACTACATGGAATATTCACTTCAGTACATTAAAAGAGCACGCCATTATTAATCCAATTATATATAACAGTAATGACACTGATTAGCAAACTGAGCAGATTCATCAACCCTCATACACTACCCCTCAACAGGGGTTGAAATAACGTCAAAACTTTGGCATCATCACGCCTGGCATCGACATCTGACAAATACCGATACCATATTTACCTTTATATTTAGATACGTTTATCATTAAGCACAGTTAATATTAAATCAGAGGTATCGTTAAGAGGCAGTTTCGCTACCGTCGTCTCGTCCAATCACAAAAATGTGTATGTAAGACTACGTCAACGCTTGGTGTCTAAGTATTTGTGTGTGTGTGTGTGTGTGTGTGTGTGTGTGTGTGTGTACTACTATTCCATCCTAATAAATAGGATCATTTTTACCATTACTTTTATCGATATTTCAAAATTAACATTAAAATTTACGTAATGTTAAGTTAGCAGATAGCGATATCAAAAAGTAACGATACTCAAGTATCTGAATGGGATTGCCGGTAATTAATGTTATTTTTTAAAGTGAGTTGGTACCGTAACGTAACGTAAACAGCACCAGAGACAGCACTGTATTCTATTTCCTATTGAAGACTATACTATACTCTTCTTCCTCCTGGCATTAATCCCGGCTATTGCCAGGGTCTGCCTTCCTACTCCACTTTGCACGGTCTTTTGCTTCCTCGGTGGTTAGACCATTGGCTCTGATGTCCTGAATCACGACATCCAACCAGCGCTTCCTTGGGCGTCCGGGAGGTCTCACTCCAGGAACTGATATAGCAAGGCACTTTCATCCGACATAGTTCTTAGGCCGGCGCGAACGTGGCCAAACCATCTCAGGCGACGCTCTTGGAGCTTATGCGCTACGTAACGGACCCCAAGACTACCTCGAATTATTAAATTGTGTATGCGGGCAGATCGCGTTACGCCGCACATCCACCTCCTGAAGCTCCTGAGTGTGCCGAAATAGTGCTGGCCAACATTCGCTGCCGTATAAAAGAACCATGATGTTCTTGTATTTCAGCCCCTTGAGCTTGGGCGGTATTCTGCGGTCGTAGACCACACCAGTGACCTCCCGCCATTTGGCCCAGGCAGCGCTTAACCGGCCTTGGACATCATTATCGATGCCTCCAGACTCATCCGGATCCAAGGTGCCTGAACTGTTCCGACTTAACGGCTGGCTCAGGACCTATAAGGATCGTGCTCGAGTTCGGGCTCCTGCAGGCCATGTACTCGGTCTTCGACACATTTAGTTTAAGACCGCCGTTCTCAAGCGTACCCTTTCAGAGGTTCACTTTACGCTCCAGCGTCAGTCGGTTCTAGTCAATGAGTGCTATGTCGTCGCCATACATCATCAGCCATGGAGGCTGGTCCTGGATGTGAGCCGAGACAGTATCGAGCACTACATTGAACAAGAACGGACTAAGAGCCGAGCCCTGGTGAACCCCCACTGTAATCGGGAAGGGTCTAGTGTCGCCAACAGCAGTCCTAACCATAGAAGCGGAATCGTGGTACATGCCTCTGATAATCTCAATATAGGCCTCAGGGATCCCTTTGGATCGCAATGCCCACCAGATACACTGACGAGGCACACAGTCAAAGGCCTTCTGCAGATCTAAAAAGGCCACGTGCAGAGCTCTCCTTTTTTCCCTGTATGCCTCCATCAAAGTTCTGAGGGCGAAAATGGCGTCCATGGTGCCCGATCCTGGCTGAAATCCATATTGAGACTCAGAGACAGTACACTCTCGGCGGAGCCTGAAGTCGATCATGCGCTCGAAGAGCTTCATGGTATGACTCATAAGCTTAATGCCCCTATAACTACCACAATCTTGAACACTGCCCCTTCCCTTGTAAATAGGGGTAATAAAGCTAAGCCGCCACTGATGCGGCATCTTACCAGTGTTCAAGATATGGTTAAAAAGGTCAGTAAGCATGAGCACACCAAGAGAGCCCAACGATTTCCACGCTTCGATCGGAATGTCGTCAGGTCCCACCGCTTTTCCGTTCTTCATGCGTCGAAGGCAATTACGTGTTTCGTCAAGGGTTATTGGGCAATAAGTCCGAGGTTAGACGGTGGGTCGTGATGAAGACTGCATGGGTGCTGAGTATTCAGCAACTCCTGGAAGTAGCTTCTTCCACCTCTCCTTCACAGAGGCATGACTACAGAGCAGCGTGCCCAGGGAATCTGACGCAAAAACATTTTGCGATATTTTACGTCACTTTATCCCGGGAACGTGCCAGTTTGTAAATGAGCTTCTGCCCGTCCACAGTTTCAAGTTTATCATACAATGGTGACAAACTTTCACTGCGGGCTCTGGCTACAGATCTTTTACTGGCACGTTTAGCTACTGTGTACTCCAGTCTGTCTTCAGGAGAGTTGGATTCCTGCCACTTCTTAAAGGCAGGCTTATTTTCACGAGTCACCTCCTGCACCTCGTCATTCCACCACCATGTCTCCTTGTCGATGACACGTCCTCCCCTAGAAAGGCCAAGAACTCGCCTGCCCGCCGCAATGATTGCCGACTGAGCCCGATCCCAAGCATCCTGAGCAGTCTCGGTGTTAGTCGAAAGATTACGACTTTTCACCTCTGAAAGGAAGTCGGTCTGCATCGGTCAGCAACCACCACTTGATCCAAGGCCTACGTTTCTCGGCTACTTTCTTCTTCGGAGTGACGTTAAAGTCCATGACAAGAAAACGATGTTGGGCCGTTAAGCTTACGCCTGGAATTACCTTACAGTTAGTTACCCTGCCCATATGACACCGTCTGGTCAATAAGTAGTCAATTTGAGTTGAGTGGCTCTCCAAGTGGTAGTCAATTTGAGTTGACCCGCTCTCATACGTGATAAAGTGGTGAGCATTCTTTTGGAAGAACGTATTCACGACGAACGAAGACTATACTATACTAACTATATATATATTATCATAGTTATTTTCTATTCAATTATAGCCAATAATCAATGACGCGCATCTACATTACAAATCTAACACATAAAAGTAGTTCATTTGTGAAAATATACAACAAACAATTTATATATAATTATATATAATTTACGTGACACTGACCCCGCTCACCTCATTGCGCTCATATTCAAACCACATTATCACAACTATAACGACTGCCCTCATCATCCCCATAATGCTCATGCTCATCACGATCCTCATCATCGCCACTATCCTTATCATCACCACGATGCCTATCAGCCTGTCCTCGTCCATTACTGGACAAAGGTCTCTTCAATAATATGCCGCGGAGCTAGACCATAAGCTCTTACGTATTCACCATTAACCTCTAGTATAATCCATCCATTACCCTTAACCTCGGGTATAATCCATCCATTACCCTTAACCTCGGGTATAATCCATACATTACCCTTAACGTTCGGGTATAATCCATCCATTACCCTTAACCTCGGGTATCACCGATGATGAAGATGAATGATTAAAGACGAATGATGAGGGTTGAATGACGAAGGACGAATGTTGAAGGACGAATGCTTAACTCCATAACTTCGGGTGGCATCCATCCTCAAACCCTTTCCTGGGGCATCATCATCCCCCAAACCCTATCCTCGGGCATCATCTTCCCAAAGTCTATCCTCGGGCATCATTCATTCT
Source organism: Heliconius nattereri (assembly GCA_013403645.1). Lineage (NCBI taxonomy): Eukaryota > Metazoa > Arthropoda > Insecta > Lepidoptera > Nymphalidae > Heliconius > Heliconius nattereri. The sequence goes on along the minus strand of JAAIXI010000259.1, from coordinate 118,697 downwards.
CAAGCCCTATTCTCGCATCATCATCAGGCATCATTCACTTCATTACTTCACTAACTGCACCATTCACATCACAATATGGCCCTTGACCTCGGGCGATATTACGTTTCCATGTTCCTGAAACTCAAACAATATAAGCTTAGACACATCATAATTACTTTTATTTCTTGTCACTTAAAATTTCTATTAACCCATATATATTTTATATTAACATAAAATTCCTTGAAATTCATAACCTGCTTAAATGATTTTGACATTCGAAATTCATAAAAATTCATATGTTACCTGACAATGTCTATCTAAACTGGCAATAAACGCACATAATTGATATTTTATCTTTACAATTACACGACTTTCAATCATAAAGAACCATCTACGAATCGTTATCACTAAACTTTAACTGTTAAAACTATTATACTTAAATTTCTATTGAAGACCTTTCATTCATCCGTTTATTTCCCAAATGTAACAGAAATAAAAGTAAGTAAAAACCATCATTAGAATAGCAACATTCAGAACAGGAAAAAATATAGAAAGCTCAATTTATCCTCAAAGTATAAGAAAAATAAGAAATAAAAAAAATATATATAGAGTCTACTTACACTTTATGAGCGTGGCAGGAAATTTTTTATATCCTTCTTATCCCGCTTCTGATCTGTTGGACGAACCAACGAATCAGACATAAAATCCAGCATTTACAATGACTTTATTTACACTTGTTTTACACAATTCAATTCTCATAACAAGTTGTCTTAACAAAACCTTAGAACGTAATGAACCCGGCTGCCGCTCCGTCGCGTCGTTTGTGCTTATATTGGAAATCCACCGGAACAGACGCAGCACACTATCGCCACTTAAAACATGTATAGTACATGAGGCAAATGAAGTGCTCACATCTGCCTCTCATCTTTATATATCTAAACCACATATATTGTTTTATCCTTTGCTTGAGCTTTGTACAAGCTAGATTACTAAATGAATTCGCCCTTTATATACAAAATAAATGCACAGATAAAATAGCTGAGCTGTCAATTTCACGTGAGTAGCGTTGCGTAATTTGAAAGATTTAAGTTTATACATATTTCAGCGGGTAGTATTATGTGTAGATGCTATCACTCACTCACCATGAGGCTGGTGTATCTGTCGTTGTCGCGCGGCCGCGGGACCTTTATGGCGGTGCTGGGACCTCCCGCTGCACCCCCTTCTCCCTCCCCCGCCACCGCCCCGGCCACCTCGCGCCCCCGCATCGAGAGTAGTCTCATCTTCTAAAAATTAGAATGTTACACTGTAACACATTTACACACAATTGTGGATTTAATTACCTCTGGGAGTTGTGGACTATTATCATTTCGTTGGATAAATAAATTATACAAATGTATAAAAATAAACACAATAATTTACGTACCTCTTCCAATTTATCCTTTTCTGCCAGGAGCCAGGCCATGGGTGGCTCAGGGGGCAGCTGCTGGCTGAGTGTGCGGTGCAGCTGCCTTATCTTCACAGTGTCCACAAATGCACCTGCCGTCAGAGGCTTTGAGAGATCCACTTCCTTCTTGTCACAGTTATTTTTCCTAAAATACAATAGATATTTGTTAATCTAATAGTAACAAATTAAATGTTTACATAAACAAAAATATTTTGCTTATTAGTCAAATAATTTTATTTAATTCAAAACTAGCGGCCCCCTGCTGCGGCTTCGCCCGCTTGAACTGCATAATTATTCAATTAATATACAGAATTGACTGACAGTCAAATGTATCAAATGTCAATGAATAATTTAATTTACTTATTCAGAAACAGCCTTAATTAAATGTTAAATTATTGATTTGCGTAAGGATTTATAATATTCTTTGTAAAATAACTGTAATGATTGTATATTACAATAAATATCTAAATCGAATTGAATAATCCAATATCGAAATCGAATTGAATAATCCAATATCGAAATCGAATCCAAAATAATTAATTGATTAAATGAATATATTGATTAAATGAATAAATATTTATCTATTTATCGATATTCGATAAATAGATAAATAATATAATAAAATATTTAATTAAATATTTATCTATCTACAAGGAGGTTCCCAAAGAGGTTCTCAATTGAGAACCTCCTTGTTTTGAAAAATGGTTAAAAATATATATTTATCACAAACAAATACAGATTTATGATAAGTATAGATATAGATTGCTTAATATATTTGCAGGCAAACTCATGCCTTGAGATCATTCAAATGACTATAACTTTTTTTAATAAACCAATTTTGATGAAACAAACTTTAAATGTTAAGCTGGGTTAAAACAAAGAAATTGGTGAAAGTTTCACGTAAATTGGTTCAGTACTTTAGAGATTAGCGTGACCATACATATAGACAGACAGACAGACAGACTAAAATTAATTCATAAAAATATTTTTGCTTTCTATTATTATTTTTAAGTATCCCTCTATCCATTTCAGCCTAAAATACTAAATGTACAGACAAAATATTTTTACTGGCTGAAATCCGTATTAAAGACCTAGACGATGCAATAACTCCAGAAGAGGTTGCTTCGGCAGTTGCTAAAGAGGGAGGATGTTTGATTGATTACGTTAAGGTAGGCGAAATCCGTCGATCGGCAATGTCTCTCGGAACCCTTTGGGTTAGGTGTTCTGTATCTGTAGTGAAGAAATTCGTAGAATCAACTTACATACGAATTGGATGGAACTCAGCAAGAGTTGAACTTTTAGAAAATATAGCCTTACAATGCTACCGATGTTTGGCCAAAGGACATGTTAGACGATTGTGCCCCAATGCGGTTGATAGGAGCGATAGGTGTTTTATGTGTGCTGAAACTGGCTATAAAGCAAAAACTTGCGGATCACAGACTAGGCACTAAGAAATGTAATCAGCCTAAAGAAATAAGCTTTTAAAAAAGAGAAATGTACAGGAGTTGCATAGCCATGTTAGCACCCAGTCTATTGCAAATTAGGAAATTCGGGCCATGGAAGCTTCACAAGCTCAGGGGTTTAATATGACATTAGGCGAACTCTGAATGGGGGTTAGATAGTCTGTTATAGTAGTTAGTAGTAACATAGGAAGGATAGCGGATGCAGTTCATGCGATTCTCTGTTGCCTTTCTGTCATATTGAGGATTGACAAATAGAGGGGTTATAAATCCCACATAACTTAGTTTTTACCCCAAGAACTGGGTATCTTATTAAAGATTTCCCCTACCATATATGAAAAAAAGGTGGTTATTGTAAAGTTTAATGTGTTAATGATGTGTATAAATAAATATATTCTATTAAATATACAACAAACATAAAAACCTTGGGCTCTCTTTAAGAAAGTGGTCACTCTTAATCATGATATTGTCACTGGTAGTCAGTACATTCTTATCAGCAAACTTTCTGTCTTCAGGCAGAATTGTCATCTTCGTCCTGTACACTACATCTATCTGTAGGGTCCCTATAGGAGTGTGTAACTCGCTCACTTTGATTGTTTTATGCTTTTCACCTGTACACAATTGTTTTATTATAGCCATTTAAGTTAAAAGTAATATTTAAATTTTTCTAAAAACAATATTAAAGTACTTCACAGTCATTGATACCTACCCAAGAGATCAAGATTTGGTTTGCCACCATAGATTTTATGTGAAAGTTTGTAAGATTCCTTGTTCTGCAGCCGTGATAATTTATAAGCTGGAGTGATTCTTGAAATGCTTAATGTTGACTTGAGCATGATGCTCATACGGTAGTAAATGGTGGACACAGAGCTTATGCCAGTGTCACAGCCCGGCGTCATCCTCACTGTCCACAACTCCAGGACCATCTCATCGCCATCATTTGTACGCAAGTATATTTCAATACACAGAATATTTGTCAATGCCTCCAATACTTCTCCATTTAAAACTCTTTTAGTGTCAGTGTTAACTTCTGGTACGTCCGGAATAGATAAATTAAACTACAAACAAATAGAGAAAAACACTTCATCTCTAATTATACAAATACTACTCAATTAATAATAACAATAAATATATTAGATTTTTTATAACAATTTATATTTCAAAATGTAAAATATATTCTCTTGTATATAATAAAAGTATAATACAAAATATACTTTTATTATATACAAGAGAATAGTATAATATATAATAAAAGTATAATATATTAAACTCACCCACTGCAAGCTGGTTGGTGATGACAGGGGACCTTCATCTGAGGGTTTTATAAAGTTACAATCGTGAGCTATTTTTTTTCCTTGTCTACTTTGCACAACAATTTGAGCGATTTTTAATGTTAATATTGTTGTAAATTTAAATAACTTCACTCGATCCTGCACGTCCGCGTTTGTAGTAGCCATTTTCATGTTCCTCATTTAAAAGATTAATAATTCATTCAATACTTCATTGAACAATACGCATTTTACACTAACAAGCGAGATAACATTTTAATATTTTTCTATTTTATTTTTAATATATCATTAATTAGTAGATCAAATAAGAAGATAGTTGAAAATTCGATGCACAGATGATTAATCAATAAAGAAAGACGACTAAAAGCTATTTATACTAAACATATCGTGAGTAATAGTCAAACTCAATATTCAATAGGTCCCAGTAGGGTCTGCTCTGTTCTACGGGCACGGCAATAGACAATTAGAATTAGACAGCGGCAGCAGACAGTCGCAGGCTGCAGTAGCAGTAGGCACAGATACAGATACTAGCTGCCACAGATTATATTATAACATCAAAATAGTCATTGCTAACTTGACAGCCCACTGACACAAAAGTACTCCCGATATTGCTTACTTGTGGACCATGTTAGTAATACATAAGAAATAAATATTTACAATATTTATAGAATATACGAATATATTTCTTACATGTATTTCTAAAATATGTTTGTGGGATACCTGACCTGGCCTACCTGGATACTGAACTGGATTATTGGGAACCTTTAAAACGTAATAGATCCCAAAATATATTTTTTTTAAATTTTGTCTGTTTGTCTGTGCGTTTGTTTTCGCTTATTTCAGAATCGGCTTCACTATTGGATTCTGACAAGCTCCCGAAAACATCTACGGTTTATTTTATTACAATCGGTCATAAATAAAAAAGTTATGTCAATTTAAAGTACTTAGTTAGGTCGCCATCGCCACACCTTCAAGCAGTGGCGTAGCTAGGGGGGTGCGAGCGGTGCGGTTGCACCCGGCATCAAAAGGAAAGGGGCATCAAAGTTGACGATTTTTTTTTAAAGGTAGCCAATGTCACATTGTTTTTTTTTAGACGGCATCAAGTCCCAAGCCGCACCAGGCAGCAAATACCGTAGCTACGCCACTGCCTTCAAGGTAACCTATAAAGATTATGTTTGTATTATCTTATTAAATATAAGCGGGCCCGGACGCGGCTACGCCTGCTTGAAATATAAGAATATTTATTAAATATATTTATGAAATTATTATCAGTTTTCAACAGAATTAGTAAGAAAAAAGCATAAATAATCAAAAGAATAATAAGTAGAGACATATTATTATAAAAAATATCTGAGTTATTGAAAGGAACCAACAAAAGAAGTAAAAGTAACTAAAGGATTCTTACTATTAGAAAAAGTACCTAAATTTTTCCGTGCTTGCGTTTGCATTTTACTCGTAGATATCGACTCTATGAAATAAGTAAACGTTTTTCTATATTAAATAGGATATTTTTTGCGGGCAATATCAAATAAAATAAGAATAGAAACAAAGTGTGTTTTAAATAAATTATAAACATCAAATAATTACATAAAAATTAACAATAGTTCGAAAATGTATAAAATTCATAAAACCGACAACGTCATCTGCCCGTTCGCGTCGGTCATACTCACACTTTGCCGCCCGAAGGCTAGGTCATTTGGAATCAGTGACATCTCATTAACTACTTATTAGAATGTTATGCAGTAAACTATAATTTCAATCTAGATGAAATGCTAAAAGTGACTATTATATTTATATCCATAAGGATGAATATCAAAATATCGCGATAACGGTCGCGTAGCGACGACTGTTGTTATTAAGATGGCAGAATAAATTGCATGTGAAATTCGAAATAAGTATTTTAATATATTCATTTATATGTGTAATGTAATGTTATATAGCCTATAGCACTTCTGAAGAATGCAGCTTTCATATAAAACAAAAACAAAGTATATCGGACCAGTAGATCCAGAGATCTTAGCGTTCAAACAAACAAACAAACAAACTCTTCCGCTTTATTATATTAGTATATATATTAGTATAGATAAAACAGATTTAATTAATTTATTAGTCTTAAGAATGTTCATTGTTCCATAACATGTATAAAATGTCATAATCTCTATATATAATAAAACAGTAAAACTATTTTGTTTGTACTATTTCAGTCAAAAATACATTTAATATTTTTGACTGAAATAGAAGTCAGAATAATAGAAAGCAAAAATATGTATTTTTTCATTTCTTTTCTGTCTGTCTGTATGTATTGTATGGTCACTCTAATCTTCGAAAGTACTGAACCGATTTACTTAAGACTTCATCAATTGCTTTGTTTTAACCCAGGTTAACATTTAAAGTTTGTTTCATCAAAATTGGTTCATTAAAAAAAGTTATCGTCATTTAAATGAACTCAAGGCATAATTTGCCTGCGAATATTATATAGCAATCTCTCTATGTATAAATTGATATATTGTTCAACACACTGATAAAGAACGACTTCATCTTCAAAGAAATATCAAGTAAATACATGGATTCTTCGAATAGTAGGCCTGTCTGTTGTTTATAATTTCTTTCGTTTAAGGTTTCTGTTGTTTGTGTTATTTATTTGTGTTTATTTTAAAGCAATTGGAAAATCCTTATTGGATCTACGAAAATGCGGGTTGCATTAGGGTTTAATTAATTTTCACATTATCTTAAGTGCTTTGCAAACATATATTATACGAATAATTTTGTAGTTAAAGCGGGCGAAGCCGCGAGGGGGTCGCTAGTTA
>JAAIXI010000259.1:84095-106735 GCA_013403645.1 Heliconius nattereri | reverse complement strand
ACGCCCTCAATCAGTACCCTCACTCGCATCAAGCGGTCGGAGCGACGGTCAACTTCAAGGAGCCCATTCTGAAGCTCTTCAGAAAGCACTACCGCTACACCGTTTCTACCCGAAGGTGACCCAGTGTATATAAGCCGGTAACCCTGTCCGATGTTACGGGACTTATTGCCCTTCCAGCGTGTTTCCTGGAGGAAGGCACACTGGACCCGACGTCTCATGAGTACATCTGCGAGTTCCCTGCATCGTCCGGTCAGAGAGCCAATATTCCACGTTGCAAAGCGCCCTAGATGTGTATAAGAGAGCGTCTTTAGCCGTGCCCGTACATGACACGGTAGCCCTTGCCCACTTGTCGCAGGTGTAGGGCGATGTGCCTGCGCGTCGTTTTGCGGCGACGCCCTAACCGTACCCAGTCTATTGTTTTGTCGGTCCATTTAAGTGGCGGTTGGCGGTTTTTACTTGGAGCGACTGCCATCTGACCTCCAAAACCGCTTTGTGGGGAAAAACCGAGGGGAAAGGAAAATAGAAGGGGTAGGATAGGTAAAAGGAGGGAGCTAAGGAAAGGAGAAGGGGAAGGGGGGAGTTAGGACACCATTCTTACGGACTGGATGTAGGAGTGGGGGCTCGAGGATCCGGGGTCGCGTACCCGTATGCCCACAAACAAATATCGGACAGATATTAGTCAGGACATCCTCTGGATGGAGGAAAGGAGGAGGGGAGGGGGGGGTGGGCTATTACGTGATGGCCAACCATGTAAAACATGAAACAAAACTCTTCTCAATATAGGATCCTTCTTGGTGAGTTCAGCAATTGTGCGAACGTTCAAATTCCAACCCCTAGGCTGCTCTTCCAAAAGTAAAACATCTCTAACCATGTCTGTAGTTGCTGTCGATGTATCCGGGGCTGACCATCTGCTAAGCGCGTCCGCGTTACCAATAAGCTTCCCGGCTCTATATTTAATGTCATACTCGTAACACCCCAGCTTCAAAAACCAGCGCAACATTCTCGGTGAAATCTGATCCGGAATAGGTTTCTCCCAGTTGAACAAACCTATCAACGGCTTGTGATCTGTCACAATAGAGAACTGCCGGCCCGCTAGGTAGTCATGAAATTTTGTCAATCCAAAAATTATAGCCAGTGCCTCCTTATCGATTTGGCCATATCTTCTTTCATGCCCTTGCATAGTTCGTGATGCCATCATTATCGGCCTTTCTGAACCAACGTCCATGACATGTTCAATGATAGCCCCCAGACCATACTCCGACGAATCACATATAAAGAGTAATTCTCTGTTGATATCGTAGCCAACCAATGTTCGATCCGACGACAGTAACCTCTTAGCCGTCTCAAACGCTTTCTGTTCCTTTTTACTCCATCCCCAAGGCCTCTTTGACTCAAGCAAGCGATATATAGGTTCCAACACGGTTGTCTTGTTTGGCAAAAACTTTTCATAAAAGTCATATAAGCCTAGAAAGGCCCTTAAAGTTTCTTTGTTAGTTGGAGCCGATTTTACTTGTATCTCTTTCACCATTGTAGGAGACGAGTGCTGGCCATCTGAATCAATCATATGTCCCAAAAACGTAATACTATCAGCTGCAAACACACATTTCTTTAAGTTAAGACGCAAGCCCATCTCTTGAAGTTTCAATAACACATTTCTTATGCGTTGGTTGTGTTCCTGTAATGTCTTTCCTGCTATGGCAATGTCATCCAATAAACATGCCACTCCATCCATCCCCGCGAAGGCAAACGACATCACTCTCTGAAAAATACCCGGGGCTGCACTCCAACCGAAAGCTAGCCTATTCACCTTCATCAGACCAATAGGTGCGTTGAGTGTCAAGAGCACAGCAGTTTCTTCATCTACCTTTAATTGAGTATAGGTTTGTTTCAGATCCAATTTAGTAAATACACGCCCTCCACTAAGTTTAACGAAATGTGTCTATAGCTGCATTTACCGTTGAACGATAATACCCACAGATACGTAATGAGCCATCATCTTTATTGACAATTCTTAAGGACGTGGCTCATTTCGAAAATCTGACAGGTGTTAAAACCCTTTCTTTCACCAGGCGTTGCAATTCATCCTCAACCTGATGTTTCAATGGAAACGGAACGGGTCGTGCTTTCAAGAAACGTGGCGTTATATTTAGCTTAACATTTAACGAAACTTCCGGCCCTTTGTATATCCCTAGACCTTCCATAAATAAATGAGGAAATTCTTCTTTATAAGGCCTAACTTGCACGGCGGACCAACACAGGCCTGAAATCTGCAGTCCTAATGCCTGAAACCAGTTTCTCCCCAACAGGCTTGGTCCACGATCGGAGACCACCACGAGCTCACATTGGGCTGCCTTGTCTCCGAGTACTGCGCGTACATTCGCAATACCTAACACTTTCAATGGGTCATGAGTCCACGTTATGAGTTTTAAATTGGCAGAATTCAACCGCCACCGTTTTGTGATACGTCTCCTCAGATATTATTGTCTTCGAAGCTCCAGAGTCCACTTTCATTGACAGCTTGACGTCATCTAAAGTAACATCTGCTACTATTGGGGGTCTATAATTATCAGCACAAACGTAAATACCCATCATGTTTTCAGTTGAAAACCTTTCTCCGCCAATGGCGCCGTTCTGTGCCTCATCATTCGTCTGGTGCACCTTGTTAGGTCTCTTATTACAAACCGCTGCGATGTGTCCAAAACGTTTACAGTAAAAGCATCTTGCCTTCGAAAACGTGCACCGCTCGCCCGGCTTGTGCACCCGAGCACAATGTCGACACTGTGACGTCAGACAGAGTTTGCTTCAGTCCCGCAGTATTGCCGTATAAATCCGGAAACGTCGCTTGATAGTTGAGACACGTCTGAACTGCCGCCTCGTACGTAAGCTCCTTCGTCTTCAACAAATCCCGTCGCAATCGCTCGTCTCGCATACCCAATACTAGTCGGTCTCTCAGTTGGCGCTTTAAGTCTGTGAAATTGCATTTAACGCCCAATAAACTGATAGCAGCCACAAAATCCTGTACGGTCTCATCAGGTGAGTGTCGGCGTTTATGAAATTTATCACTTTCTAGTATTTCGTTAACCTCTGGTTTAAAAATTTGTCCAGTACACTAAGAATTTCATTAAATTCCACACTAGTCGGTCTCGCGGGTGCTAACTATGATGCAATCAACGAGTAAGTCTCTTTTCCGCACTGTGATAGAAACAGAGAACGTCCCTTATTATTAAATTCACTTTCGGAAACTCCCACGGCGTTGAGAGCGCACCGCAACTGTTCTTTATAATCGCTCCACTTGTCTGCCTTGTGATTAAAATGTCCCGGAAATACTATATTAGCGATATTAGTCGCCATTTCCACAAAAATCTATTCAATTATCCTCCTCGCCAATAAAATGATACCAAAAGTTTGAAATATAAAGCAAACTGATTTATTTTCAAAGTACCCCACACTACAATTATAAAATATAAATGTCAATGTAGGTACACAATATAACTCTATAAATTATATATAACATGTATCAATGCTCAAAGTATATTATTATAAATATCGACATTGGTCATATTTTGTAACACCAGAGGAGCTACAGGTAGGCCATTCCACAGTTCCAAGCAAGTTCCTACCAAACCGCACAATAGTGTAGTGCTGTGGCATATACACTATATATAGAAAAGTTTAGAAGTAATATAATAACAAAGCTTAAATATCTCAGATAGAGAGATAGATATTTGGCGATTACTTATTTCATACTACCCAGGGGTCCAAAGGGTACATGTAAGGTGAGTTTAGCATGTTTTGCAAATGTAATTTATAAATTTAGACACATTCACTCACACTTACATAATATGTTTTACATGAATCTATATCTTTTTAAATTAATTAAAATCTTGTCATATTACAATTTGTTATAAGGTGGCTATATACAAACGTTATCAGAGCCTCCCATTCAAAGAAATTTTCTTCATTTACAGGTCCTGCTATAATTCCTTCTGGTGGATTCAATGTGAGTTCTGAAAATAAGTTTTAATATTATCATTTATAATTTTGTCTGTCATTTTTAAATATTATTTTATTTTATTTCTACATACTAAACTAAATAATAAAAATTATATTATCTTTACTTGTAAAAAAATTGTAACAGATTGGTGTATGTATATGGTAGATAAATCAGAAATAATCTTAATGGTACATATTTGTCTGTGTCTGTGCATTTGTTCAGAAATGACTTAAGCAATATAATTGCAGTATTCACTAATGTATTTATGTGAGATTCCCTTAATATTTAGTGTTTTTTTTTATTCTAATTGGTTTGTAAATACAGAAGTTATACTTAAATAATTATCAATTAGCATTTTAAACAATTTTGTTTGACAACATTGGTATAAATACTAAATCTTTACTTTTCAATACATCAGATATTTAAAGTGATATTATTTTTTATTGTAGAAAGGCAAGCATTATTAGAAAATGCATGCATGAAAGTAATACAGTCACTAGTATTGTATAATTGTAAAATTTACAAGAACTTTAATAAGTAAAAAAGGTGTTTTAGTAAAAGATTTCAAAATAGAAACTATGTTTCTAAGAATGTGTTTATGCGGAAAACATTTTATTTACTGCAAAACTGTTGTTAGTGCTGAATTTGGTTAATGATAGGCAGGTTTTTGTGAAGAATTTGTACAATAAATAAAAGATTAGATTTATTTTTTCCTTTCCTCTATTTGACATCAAATTCAAATTCAAAATATTCTTTACTCAGATAAACTATTACAAGCACTTTTGAATCATTGAATGTTCAGGTGGATTGTGTGTGGCAGTTCTGCTAAGAAGAGCCGGCAAGAAACTCAACAGTTGCTCTTTTCAAAGTCAATGGTATATTTTACTACTAGCGGACGCGCGCAGCTTCGCTTGCTTATTTAGGGGTGAATTATAATAAACCATGAAACACATGTTCAATTAAATATTTTTAAGAGTCTGAATTTCAAATTTTATAGAAATCGGTAGCGCTTTAAAGATTTTTCCATACAAACTTTTAACCCCTTATTTGCACCCTTAGGGGGAGAATTCTAGAAAACCATGAAACACGTATTCATTTAAATACTTTTAAAAATCTAAATTTCAAATTTTATAAAAATCGGTGCCGAATATTTTTTTTTCCATACAAACTTCCAACCCCTATTTCACCCCTTTAAGGTTAAGTTTTTTTAAAATCCCTTCTTAGTGGAGGTCCAGATTACGAAAGTAAACATCTGTCCAAATTTCACGTTTCTACGCACAGCGGTTACGGCTGTGCGTGCGTCTTACCTCAGTCAGTGAGGACAAGTCCTTTTATATATATATAGATTACATTACCTGGCAACTATCCTGCCTGACATTCAATAGACATTAATTCCATACATGTTCATCCTCCAAATATTTTCGTACAGTGTAATAAGCTTTACTTTTTAGAATTTTTTTTACAAATACTTTAAATTTCGGAAGTGGCAAACTTAGAATAGACCGCGGAATTTTATTAAATGAAAGAAGAACATTAATAGATAATCATTAACAATGATTACCATATAAATGATTCATTATATTAAATATAAATAAATCATTTCCATGCTGTATCCCGCACACAGCATGGAATAAAAAAAATATTATCTAAATATAATTCTCTCCAATAGTTTTTATATTTTGCGTTATTAAGAAAAGTATTGGTTGTGTCAAAGTTGTGGTTGATAATAATATGTAAACAGAACTTACGTTTGTACTCGGCCATTAGCCTTCTTAAAGCTGAACCAGCCATCATAACGGAAGTTTTTCTGTTTAATAAATCAACATTAACAATGTAATATATTTAACAAACTACTAAATCTAATGTCGTTAAATAGGAAAGATCTTAAAACTATATTAAAGTTATTATTGCTTTACGTTAAAGAGTTTGATCGCACCAGTCACCACACGGCGCACTTGTCAAACTGACAATAACTACAGATTACAGCTAATAACTAATATCCAAATCTATACTTAATCTATACTAATATAATAAAGCGGAAGAGTTTGTTTGTTTGTTTGTTTGAACGCTAAGATCTTTGGATCTACTGGTCCGATTTACTTTGTTTTTGTTTTGTATGAAAGCTGCATTGTTCAGAAGTGCTATAGGCTATATAACATTACATTACACATATATACTAATATATTAAATCACTTTCTAATTTGACATGCGATTTATTCTGCCACGTTAATAACAAACATCGTCGCTATGCTAACGTAGCGACGACGGTTGTTTTGATATTATGGACGTAACATAACATAAGGATCTTATGAAAATAAATATAATAGTCACTTTTAGCATTTTATCTAGATTGAAATTATAGTTTACTGTATAACTTTCTAATAAATAATTAAGGAGATGTCACTGATTCGAAATGACCTAGCCTACGAGTGGTATAGTATGACCGAAGCGAAAATATTCTTATAGTTCAAGCAGGCGTAGCCGCGTCCGGGTCCACTAGTATTATATACGACTAAAGTAAATATCAACTAACATTAATTACAACATAATTAAATCATTATTTTGTGATATTTGCTTACTTATTATGATACAATTAAGATTATAAATATTGTTAGCATATTCGTGTAAAAGTGGGTAGATTTAGGTGAAAAAGACAGTAACAGCAGTGGAATTATGTCAAACGGGAACAGTTGCTTGGAGACGGAAGCCCTGATTGGAAGGTATCTAGTGTGTAGTGTTGTTATTGAGTGATAGATGTCACTTATTGTAATTACGTGGAACCTCTATCCGAGCACGCCGGAAACGTATAGACGATATGTATTTTTTAACCGACTTCAAAAAGAAGGAGGTTATCAATTCGACTGTATTTTTTTTTTTTTTTTTTTTTATTATTTTTTTTTTTTTTATTTTTTTTATTTTTTTTTTTTTTTTTTTTTTTTTTTTTTTTTTTTTTTTTTTTTTTTTTTTTTTTTTTTTTTTTTTTTTTTTTTTTTTTTTTTTTTTTTTTTTTTTTTTTTTTTTTTTTTTTTTTTTTTTTTTTTTTTTTTTTTTTTTTTTTTTTTTTTTTTTTTTTTTTTTTTTTTTTTTTTTTTTTTTTTTTTTTTTTTTTTTTTTTTTTTTTTTTTTTTTTTTTTTTTTTTTTTTTTTTTTTTTTTTTTTTTTTTTTTTTTTTTTTTTTTTTTTTTTTTTTTTTTTTTTTTTTTTTTTTTTTTTTTTTTTTTTTTTTTTTTTTTTTTTTTTTTTTTTTTTTTTTTTTTTTTTTTTTTTTTTTTTTTTTTTTTTTTTTTTTTTTTTTTTTTTTTTTTTTTTTTTTTTTTTTTTTTTTTTTTTTTTTTTTTTTTTTTTTTTTTTTTTTTTTTTTTTTTTTTTTTTTTTTTTTTTTTTTTTTTTTTTTTTTTTTTTTTTTTTTTTTTTTTTTTTTTTTTTTTTTTTTTTTTTTTTTTTTTTTTTTTTTTTTTTTTTTTTTTTTTTTTTTTTTTTTTTTTTTTTTTTTTTTTTTTTTTTTTTTTTTTTTTTTTTTTTTTTTTTTTTTTTTTTTTTTTTTTTTTTTTTTTTTTTTTTTTTTTTTTTTTTTTTTTTTTTTTTTTTTTTTTTTTTTTTTTTTTTTTTTTTTTTTTTTTTTTTTTTTTTTTTTTTTTTTTTTTTTTTTTTTTTTTTTTTTTTTTTTTTTTTTTTTTTTTTTTTTTTTTTTTTTTTTTTTTTTTTTTTTTTTTTTTTTTTTTTTTTTTTTTTTTTTTTTTTTTTTTTTTTTTTTTTTTTTTTTTTTTTTTTTTTTTTTTTTTTTTTTTTTTTTTTTTTTTTTTTTTTTTTTTTTTTTTTTTTTTTTTTTTTTTTTTTTTTTTTTTTTTTTTTTTTTTTTTTTTTTTTTTTTTTTTTTTTTTTTTTTTTTTTTTTTTTTTTTTTTTTTTTTTTTTTTTTTTTTTTTTTTTTTTTTTTTTTTTTTTTTTTTTTTTTTTTTTTTTTTTTTTTTTTTTTTTTTTTTTTTTTTTTTTTTTTTTTTTTTTTTTTTTTTTTTTTTTTTTTTTTTTTTTTTTTTTTTTTTTTTTTTTTTTTTTTTTTTTTTTTTTTTTTTTTTTTTTTTTTTTTTTTTTTTTTTTTTTTTTTTTTTTTTTTTTTTTTTTTTTTTTTTTTTTTTTTTTTTTTTTTTTTTTTTTTTTTTTTTTTTTTTTTTTTTTTTTTTTTTTTTTTTTTTTTTTTTTTTTTTTTTTTTTTTTTTTTTTTTTTTTTTTTTTTTTTTTTTTTTTTTTTTTTTTTTTTTTTTTTTTTTTTTTTTTTTTTTTTTTTTTTTTTTTTTTTTTTTTTTTTTTTTTTTTTTTTTTTTTTTTTTTTTTTTTTTTTTTTTTTTTTTTTTTTTTTTTTTTTTTTTTTTTTTTTTTTTTTTTTTTTTTTTTTTTTTTTTTTTTTTTTTTTTTTTTTTTTTTTTTTTTTTTTTTTTTTTTTTTTTTTTTTTTTTTTTTTTTTTTTTTTTTTTTTTTTTTTTTTTTTTTTTTTTTTTTTTTTTTTTTTTTTTTTTTTTTTTTTTTTTTTTTTTTTTTTTTTTTTTTTTTTTTTTTTTTTTTTTTTTTTTTTTTTTTTTTTTTTTTTTTTTTTTTTTTTTTTTTTTTTTTTTTTTTTTTTTTTTTTTTTTTTTTTTTTTTTTTTTTTTTTTTTTTTTTTTTTTTTTTTTTTTTTTTTTTTTTTTTTTTTTTTTTTTTTTTTTTTTTTTTTTTTTTTTTTTTTTTTTTTTTTTTTTTTTTTTTTTTTTTTTTTTTTTTTTTTTTTTTTTTTTTTTTTTTTTTTTTTTTTTTTTTTTTTTTTTTTTTTTTTTTTTTTTTTTTTTTTTTTTTTTTTTTTTTTTTTTTTTTTTTTTTTTTTTTTTTTTTTTTTTTTTTTTTTTTTTTTTTTTTTTTTTTTTTTTTTTTTTTTTTTTTTTTTTTTTTTTTTTTTTTTTTTTTTTTTTTTTTTTTTTTTTTTTTTTTTTTTTTTTTTTTTTTTTTTTTTTTTTTTTTTTTTTTTTTTTTTTTTTTTTTTTTTTTTTTTTTTTTTTTTTTTTTTTTTTTTTTTTTTTTTTTTTTTTTTTTTTTTTTTTTTTTTTTTTTTTTTTTTTTTTTTTTTTTTTTTTTTTTTTTTTTTTTTTTTTTTTTTTTTTTTTTTTTTTTTTTTTTTTTTTTTTTTTTTTTTTTTTTTTTTTTTTTTTTTTTTTTTTTTTTTTTTTTTTTTTTTTTTTTTTTTTTTTTTTTTTTTTTTTTTTTTTTTTTTTTTTTTTTTTTTTTTTTTTTTTTTTTTTTTTTTTTTTTTTTTTTTTTTTTTTTTTTTTTTTTTTTTTTTTTTTTTTTTTTTTTTTTTTTTTTTTTTTTTTTTTTTTTTTTTTTTTTTTTTTTTTTTTTTTTTTTTTTTTTTTTTTTTTTTTTTTTTTTTTTTTTTTTTTTTTTTTTTTTTTTTTTTTTTTTTTTTTTTTTTTTTTTTTTTTTTTTTTTTTTTTTTTTTTTTTTTTTTTTTTTTTTTTTTTTTTTTTTTTTTTTTTTTTTTTTTTTTTTTTTTTTTTTTTTTTTTTTTTTTTTTTTTTTTTTTTTTTTTTTTTTTTTTTTTTTTTTTTTTTTTTTTTTTTTTTTTTTTTTTTTTTTTTTTTTTTTTTTTTTTTTTTTTTTTTTTTTTTTTTTTTTTTTTTTTTTTTTTTTTTTTTTTTTTTTTTTTTTTTTTTTTTTTTTTTTTTTTTTTTTTTTTTTTTTTTTTTTTTTTTTTTTTTTTTTTTTTTTTTTTTTNTCTTTGTTATCCAATGTAGCAATAAACAATATGAAATTGAAATAGCCAAGCAAAATGATATTAATATTATAATGAATTCAAAAATTATATAGAGGCTAACGCCTTTATATAATTTTTCGCAAAAATTTTTCTCGCAAAAATCATGTATATTTAAACTTAATAAACAAAATTATGAATACATACGATACTTACCTTACTATGCCGGACTCCATTAATTAAATTAAATTAATTATCTTTAGTTCAGTTTAGTCGTTATTTTATGGCGTTTCAAGTTATGCCTAATAATTTATACACGAAAATGGGTTAGGAATAAGTATCTTAAAACTAACAATTAATTATTATATTATAAAAACATATGCTTCAAAATGACATGTTGTACGCACTTCGAGTTCCATTGTACGCACCTAAGCGTATTGCATTAAGTTTTAAAAAGTGTTTTAATATTATTAATTTTTATTCTTTTGTAGTATTTTGGAACTTAAAGATTTATTATTTTATTCAAAATAGTTTTTATAGGACTTTTATAAGTAATAATAATTAATTTTAAATTTAATTTAGCATATATATTAGGATTTTGTTAATTTAAAAAAGATACGTAAAACGAAACTATCGTTACTGCAGGGAGGGCCCTGCAATCCACTATTGACGATAAGTTGACATTACCCGGATTGGTTATTGGCATGCAGGTTAGAGATTGGATAGATATGTCGAAAAATCCGAGATTGACATTAACTGGAGATAGGAGATACATTATTAACATCGGGCGTTAGTCTACTTCTACAATTTAGATATAAAATGAAATAGGTCCTTAACCGTAACTCGAAAAATAATGTGACGTTATTCTAAATCCAATATGGTGAAACATCTAAGATGGCGGAATAGTTATTATTTATGCACTCCTGCAATATGGGTACCAAATGATAGATCTTGCCAAGAACAATGAGAAAAATAATGTGACATCTAGTGTCAGAAACCTAAAAAATGGTAACTAAAAAGTAAAAAATAAATTAAAGGCAAAAAATATTTTTTAGAAAATTGATTTAAACGTTTTAAAAAAAAGAAAATATTTTTTTTCTTTTAAATTTTAACTATCGACACATTATACACAATTTATATGATCATAAAAGCTTGTCGCGTTAATCAATATTAAATCAACTTAAAACTTTAAAATTATAAACTTTTTACAGATATTACATAACTAAATTAGTACTGGTTTATTTACAAAAGTAAATCGCGCGACTAATATTTTTTGCTTTTAATTTATTTGATTCAATTTTCAAATGTAATATAACTTTTTGTTCTTATAGTTATTGAAAGAAAGCTATCAAAATCTATGATAAATCTATATACATATATAAAAGGAAATGTACCTGAATGACTGAGGTAACGAGCACGAACAGCCGTAACCGCTGTGCGTAGAAACGTAAAATTTTTCGTAATCTGGACATCCACTAAGAAGGGATTTTAAAAATTTTAACCTTAAAGGGATGAAATAGAGGTTGAAAGTTTGAATGGAAAAAAAATAATCAGCACCGATTTTTATAAAATTTGAAATTAAGACTTTTAAAAATATTTCATTGAACACGTGTTTTGGTTTTTTAGTATTGACTGCCTAAATTGAAAATAAATTCATTAATGTATTTAATAACTATTCGTATAGTACAAGCGGGCGAAGGCACCCAGATCTGCTACTAAAAATATAATATAATATTTATAATATAATATACAATTAAATGTTCGTGTAATTTAAAGTCGTTGATTTCACAAATCATTGATTTGTACTGGCTGGTTATATTTTACACAAAAGAAACACAAAGACATTTGTTCTTTACTTT
The DNA here is from genome assembly GCA_013403645.1 of Heliconius nattereri. Taxonomy (NCBI): domain Eukaryota; kingdom Metazoa; phylum Arthropoda; class Insecta; order Lepidoptera; family Nymphalidae; genus Heliconius; species Heliconius nattereri. The sequence continues at coordinate 95,164 of JAAIXI010000259.1, read as the reverse complement.
TTAGAATGTGATAAAAATGGGATTTGAGCTACATATATAAATAAATATATATGGTTGTAATATAGTTGTTTATCATATTATTAATGTGTAGACATGTTATTTGTAGTAATTAATAAACGTTTTAATTTTTGGTAAGCTTATTATTGTTTATATGCTTTGCTATAATCGAAAAAGATGTCGATAAAATTAAAATGCGAATGTTTGTTTACTTACAGGAATTTGTTTAATTTAATTTTAAGTAAAAGAAATACTAGTGAAATTGTATGGAAAGAAAATGGGGTAAAAATATTGAAGCAATATATGCCACTTATTAGTGATTACCGATTTATGCTCGGCCCTTCCGCTGAAACGGTAAACAAGTGTTCTAACTTCTAACCTAACGTATTTTATTAATTGTCTAATTCTCGAGTTTTAATAATATTTTTATATTACAGTTGGTGAAAGACTTAAACCTAGCGAGTAAAACTTGCTTAGTGACCGGTGCTAGTGGCGGAATCGGAACAGAAATTACCCGATGTTTGAACATGCGAGACTGCAAAGTGCTCATGGCTTGTCGTAATGTGTACAAAGCTAACCGTGTAGCCAAGAATGTTTGTACCAACGTCGATCTCGTGACTCCATATGAACTCAATCTAGGGTCACTGGCATCCGTGAGGCGTTGTGCTGACAACATAATCAAAGAACACAAGTAAATATCGATTTTGGTTCATAATTATTATAATATTTACCAACTTTCATGATCACTCAGAACACAGACCACATTTTGAATAAATTTATTGATCGTTACAGTCATCAAAATTAAATGAAATTAAACAGCTTCACGCTGTATCATTAAAGGGCGGAACTTAACGCCGCGCTTTGCCTAGACATCAGAGCGAAGAAATGGAAGTTAAAATTTAAATAAATGTTTCAATTTCTCGAGTGGGGATCGAACCAACAACCAGTCTCTTTTACAGGCACACTGTGTGCCCCTATACAATCAACGTTATTACATATTTATAACAATACACCATAAATTAATTTTTGTTCTCTTTTTAGAACAATTGATATAGTCATTTTAAACGCTGCGACTTTTGGAATTCCTTGGACTTTGACTGAGGACAGACTCGAAACTATTTTTCAAGTCAATTTTTTGAGTCAATATTATTTACTACAATGTATTAGAAACATTCTTGCTTCCGACGCACGTGTTGTGATCACCTCTTCGGAGTCACACAGGTTCTAAGTTTTATATAATTTAAACAAATAATTGCCCTAAAAATAATGTTATTCTTAGAACGCTATGACCCTGAGTATTTTACAGTAATTTGTAAACGTGAAAATATCTATATCTCCCGTTGGCAAAACTTAATAAAAATGTAACTATTTTTTATATTTTTGTAAATTTCGAGTAGTATATTATCTGTTATTAAAGTATATTTTCTGCTTATTTGATAAAGTAATTTAAATGAATTAGAAAATACTGACCAAGTTAACCTGAAAGATCTGTGCGAAAATAACTGTTCGTAACTGTGTTTTAAATAATATTAATAGCGTTGCCAAAACTGCTATAAAAATTCTAGAAATGCTATTAATATGCCTGATGCACTATCAGACCATCTGTTAAAATGCCGATGCAGCTTTTAGAGCTTTTAGAAACCAAATATTTTTTTTTTTTTTTAACAGCAATTAAACCTGCAACTGCCTCATCTGGGCATTAAGCTGGTGGTTAGGAGCTTACAGACATTGGTGGTATACGCCCATTGGCATAAACACATAATGTAACGGTCTCGTGAGAGATCCTATTTTATGATTGCAGAAGATCCTGTGGGGTCCTCCTTTTAAGTCTTTTAAATGAGCTAGTTGGATTCATTAATTTGCAGGCTAGCACGTTGGGATGTATTTTTATGCGACGAGAGTATGACTTAAGTTTGTTGGTAATTTCTACTCTCACTGTAGGTATCCTTAGATCTCGATGTAGCTGAGAGTTAGTGACAAACCAAGGGGCATTCGTTATTATGCGAAGCGTTTTTGATTGGAAGCGTTGGATTATGTCTAAGTTTGAGTCGCTTGCAGTCCCCCATACTTCCGCTCCATAAGACCACATAGGTTTAAGAATAACTTTGTACAGGAGAAGTTTGTTATGCAACGAGAGTTTAGATTTCCGTGACAAGAGCCAATACAGCTTTCGGATTTGTACACTTAGAGCTTTTCTTTTTACAAAAATGTGCTTTCTCCATGTAAGACGTCTGTCTAAATATATGCCCAAGTAGCGCACGCTTTCTGATTGAGGGATCATTACTCCGTTAAGTTCGACACTGGGGCAAGTATCGCGTCTAAGAGCAAAAGTTACATGCACCGATTTGGTTTCGTTAACTTTAATTCTCCAGTCCTTTAGCCACACTGATATATTATTTAAACTTTTTTGTAGCATTTCTGACGCTGTTGCTGGATTTTCATGAGTAGCTATTAAGGCAGTATCATCGGCAAATGTCCCCACAAGAACTTCGTCTGTAGTTGGTAAGTCAAAGGTGTAAATTAGATAAAGGACAGGGCCCATTACACTGCCCTGTGGAACACCTGCTTTGATTTCGAACAGGCCAGTTCTGTCTTCGCCGTGCTTAACATAAAAATGTCTTTGATGAAGATATGATTTTATAATGAGAAAATATCTAAAGGGGAGGGTTTGACGAATCTTGTACAGGAGACCTTCGTGCCACACACGATCGAATGCCTGTGATATATCTAGAAATGCCGCGGAGCAATACTTCCTGTGTTCGTATGCGTCATATATTTTTTCGACCACACGATGAACCTGTTCAATAGTTCCATGAGCTTCGCGAAAGCCAAACTGATGAGATGGGATAATGTTTCTTCTAGTGAGTTCTGAAGATAAACGTTTTAAAATAAGTATTTCCAGGATTTTTGAAGCTACAGGCAGTAAGCTAATAGGACGGTAAGATGTGACATTATTCGGATCTTTGCCAGGCTTGAGAATGAGGATAATCTCGGCTACTTTCCATTGAGCGGGTATGAATTCTCGCCGCAAGATAGCGTTGAATATTTCGGTTAACAAGAGGATAGCCAAATAGGGTAGCTCTTTCATGACTTTTGTCGTAATTAAGTCATAGCCGGGAGCTTTGTTTAACGAAAGTTTCTTGATAGTAGAAGTAACTTCTTTAACGCAAAATTTTTTTATAGGTGGCGACTGCAGATTAGGAGCAGAAAGGGCTTCCGTTACCACATTAATTTTGGTAGAGCCAGAGGGTGAGTTTGGGGTGAATACACGGTGTAAGTGCTCTGCAAAAAGAAGGGATTTGTCAGCATCACTCTTCGCCCAAGAACCATCGTCGCGGCGTAGTGGTGATTGGAATACCATCGGTCTTTTAAGGGATTTAGTGGCTTTCCACAGGGAGTAATCAGTTGCAATAGTTGCATCCAGGCCCTTTAATCGACTTTCTACATCTACATTTGTAATGTCTCCGAGAAGAGTTTTGACATCTTTGGTAAGTTTGTTGAATTCTTTTTTGTAATCTTGGTGTTGAGTAAGATGCCATTTCTTTCTGGCTTGTCTTTTTTTTTTAATTAGGTCAATTGCTATTTGTGGATAAGTCGGAATAATTAATTTGGCGGTGCGCTGGGGAGTCGCTTCCCAGGCGGCTGACTGTACGCATTTATTGAAAGTTTCAATAGCTGTGGAAATGTCGTTATTGGATTTAAGAGGAATGCGCTTGGGCAGTGAGTTTCCAATAACTTTTCTGAAATATTCCCAATCAGTCATTTTTGAGTGGATTTTGCAGGGCTTAACCACGTCCACAGGGACGTTGTGGAGTTCGGCTAGCACGGGTGTATGATCTGACGATAGGTCATAGGTAGAAAAACAGTGAAGAGCCGCAGTTGAGAGTCCTTTAGTGACAAAAAAGTCCACAAGATCGGGTTTCTTTTTCAGATCAGTCGGCCAATAGGTCGGCTTTCCGGTGGATTTAACGCTAAGATTTAGACTTTGCACGGTTTTCATAAGTTCTCGCCCCTTTGTTGTTGTAACTCGTGCGCCCCAATCGGTGTGTTTGGCGTTGTAGTCACCTCCAGCAATAAATCGGTTGCCAAACTGTTTAAATAAAGACGAATATTGCTCAGTTTTTAGGTTGTGTTTGGGGGGCATGTAGAGAGCTGAAATCATTACAGGGCCATTTGAACTTTCAATAATGATAACTGTTGCTTGAATTTCGTCTCTGGAAATAGGGTTATTAACATGGTGTTTCATATTACTTTTAACCAGTATGGCGGATCCTGCGTGCGCTGTGCCATCTGGGTGGTTTGTGCAATAGACATTATATTTTGGCACATGAAAATGACTTTTAGTGGTGAAATGTGTTTCAGATATTAACATAATGTCAATGTTATACATGTGCAGAAATGTTGTTAACTCTGGAGTATGGTTAGAAAGCCCATTTGCATTCCACAAGGCAAGGAGAATGGGTTTGAAAGGACATAGTCGCGGAGGGGCTAGGTGGACCGCCTGCCTCCTTCCTGGGTAAAATCCTGGCCACACTTGTGTTGGGTAGACTGCGACCGAAGTTCTGTTACAAGACTCAGTAATAGATTTGTCATGGTGCTCATTTGCTGCATCATCTGTTTGAACATATCCATCATTTCCTTCATTTCGTTGGTGCTTTCTGGCTTAACATTTTGTGACATTTCATTATTTCCTTGATTTGATTGTTGTGGCGGAAGCGTTCGATTTGCGTCAATTATTTGCTGCGTTGTATGAGTATGTATTATTTTATTTTCTCTCGGACGGACGGCGTCAGAGTAAGAATGATTCGGTACTTGGTTCGGAGTAAAACATACAGTCTCTGGAACTATTTGGTTTGGCTTAATTAGTTTATGACGGAGCGGAGGAAATTTCTGTTTTTGTAGCTCTTTGTAGACGGTACAGCCTTTGTAATTCGCGGGATGATTTCCATCACATAAGGCGCATCGCACGTCTTCTGATCTTTCCTTTCTCTGGCAGGTAGAGGACGAGTGATTTCCAGCACATTTGATACATCTTGGGTTTCGACGACAGTAGGATTTTGTGTGTCCGTAGGCTTGGCAGTTGGCGCATTGAGGGATTGTGCGTTTTGGTTTTGGAGGCTCAAACTTTACGCGACAGTGTAGTAGACTCTTTATATTATAAATCTCTTTGTTGTTGGAGTTTGGCTGGAGTTCAACAACAAACATGTGCAGTGGAGTTTTCGTTGATGTTTGTTTTATATTCCATATGTTATTAGCTACATGTCCAAGTTTAATCAGAGCTTCTTTAATTTCTTCAATGTCAGTGGAGGGATGAATATTCTTAAGAATTGTTTTAAAGGCTCTTTCTTGTTTGGGTTTGTACGTAAAATATTCCGTTCTTTTAGCGTCCAGTTCTTTGACAATAGTCCTATAAGCGTCGCAACTTTTTGGCTGGATTTTAACCTGGTCCTTTGGTAGAACTTTAATCTCAAAAAGATCTTGCACAGTCTCATTAAGTAGTTTGATTAAAGGACGAATGTTTGTTACTTTGTCAATAAATAAGGGTGGAGGTTTTGGTAACTTTTCTACTGGTTGGGCTTGAGAATTTTCTTTAACTTCTAAGTCCTCAAGTTCGGAAAAAACATTTGATGTTGGTAGTGGCTGACTTAGCCAGTATGAACTGAGTTTGGATTGCTTTTGGCTACTTATAACCTCAGGGCTGTTTCTTTGTCTTTTGCGACTTTGAACTTCAATCCAATTTGGGTTTTCAGGAGTGTTATTGCCAGATGATTCTACAGGAGCAGCTGAGGTATTTTCGTTTTTACTGTTTTGGTTACAGTCGGATAGAGACTGCGATCTCGGCCTGTTAAATAGGCTGGGGTGGAAGATTTGCTGAGTTAGAGTTTTATTTTGTTTATTTTGAGTAAAAGAATGGTCCATTATTGTTCCCACGAGTAGGGCAGATATAAAGGTCACATAACCGGGTTACTCCCATTCCGATTATGAAGGCTGAAATACTTCAACGTTCGCCAGGTGCGTTGAAGACGGCGCTAATAACTGTACATCCCAACAGCTATGCATCCTATTGACGCGTCTCCCATCGTAGGATTAGGGGTGATTTTTTAGAGAGATTTTCTTCCTCGTGACCCAGGCAATAAAGCCAAGGCCGCCGCTCTCGCGAGACATGACCACGAGGCTACGGATTGTGAAGGTCATTTACTACCTTCACTGTGCAGACGGGTTAGGTCTGGGTTGGTCTGGTTAGTTAACCGCCGCCAGAGACTCGGCGTTGTTGTTGCTCATTTCGCACCACCCAGGGGGCACGTGTAGGGTGAGCCTAGGATGAGGTGGTAGATCCTACGGACGCGAGCAACAAATACCCCCCGAGAAACCAAATGAAATAGTCAATAAATATCCTAAAAGCAAAATATTTTTTAATTTAAAACAAATATTTTTTAGTCCCCTGTAATTCTATTTTATAGGATAATGCAAACAAACAATAGTCTGTTGGAAATCATTGAAATTTTGATTTCATATTTCATTATAAAAATGTATGTCTATTGATTTGATCATACCTTAATACGAATTCTATAAACTAATTTATTCTCTACATTACAGACATGTTAAATTGTTTTCAACTCGCCCTCTATTGGACGACATTTCATTACCTCGAGGCAAATATACTTCCATCAAGTCGTACAACATATCTAAGTTCTGTGGTGTATTACTAATGCATTATTTGAATTGCCAATGGAAAGGCTCACGTAAATCAATATTTTGTGCTCATCCTGGTTCTTTCATTAAAACTGGATTGTGCCAGAACTGGTGGCCATATGAAGCGCTATATACGATAATGTCGCCGTTGTCCAAGAGCATTGTAAGTTTAATAAGAATATAATTTGAAATGCAATTATTGCTTATAAAAAACATATTTTATTTCAGAAACAAGGTGCAAGTACAATAATCTATTGCGCCACTTGTCCGGAACTCACACAAACGAGATCTGCTTATTACAAAAATTGCAAACGTTGCGAGGAATCTCCTTTAGTCGAGGACTTAGGTTTAGTGTTTAAATTTCACAACTTGATCTCAGACGTACTTCGTGAACGTGTAGAATGTTTCGATAAGCTTATATTGTAATTCTATGATAATAAAATTTGTTATTAAAATAGGTATAATTATTTACTTAATAAGAAAGAATATTTAAGAGCAGCAACACCGGTGTGCCACAGGTTGTCAACTGTCAGTGTGTCAGTTTTTGTTGCACGGAGTAGTAGTAGCTGTACTACGCCGACAGCCGATTTCTCTAGTTGAAGTGAAGGCAGTAGAAGTATGTCTGTTACAGGTGTTTAAATAATCATCAACTAGGTACTGTTATTTCAGTTCCCACGTAACTATTTCTCGCTCTAAGTGTCCATAGTTGGCATAAAACCGACATCCCTAAATACAGGTTAGTAATGATGACTTCCTAAATAACTATATGTAATTACATTAAGTTTCTGTTAACGTAACTTAATTTTTCTTTATTGTTATTCTTACGTTGTTTAATTAAGCGAAATGTCCGTTATGTATTTGGATGATGCACTGTAGAACACCTCTAATGTGATAGTCCACGTACATACTACACAATATGTAGAACACTCGCCACTCGCGCTCTCGGGTTAGACTTTGACACCGCGCGGCGGTGTGCGTGCGCCGTTGCGAATGTGTGCGCTCACTATGCGAATGTTTTTGAAATTTTGTAAAAAGCGTTCATTACATTAATCTTGCTATGTTTATTGCTTATGATTTTAATTAAAGATAAAGTTTAATAGTAAGGAGAGAACTTTGTACATAACAGATTCAAAACATCTCATCTCTGTAATTAATCACTTCCTACTTTTTGTTGTTATCTGCAAGGCCGCTGTATACTGGTATTAGAAAACAAATCTCAAATTTATTTGTAATTATTTTAAATTTTTCCCTAATGTTTCTTAATTTAAATTAAAATATCATTTGGTAAATTATAAAATATATATTAACTTGAAGTGATAAGCACATAATAATATGTTTTTGAAATAAATTAGCTTTTCTATAAGATTAAGAGAGTTTTGATAGAAGTTTGATGACCTTTTTTTGTATATTTTTGAATCATATTTAATAAAAATGAAGTATTTTACCCCACAAAAGGGTAGGCAAAGAGATTGGAGTGTCTTGACACTAGGACTCAACAGTGACTAGTTCACCACTTTTACCCAATTCCAGAGGCATTGCATGTTAGGTGGCAGAACTCAAAGCCACACTTTGCCAGGATGCCAGAACAAAGAAATGGAATGGAATCATTTAAATCAATAAAATAATATAGTTCTACAGTTATTAGCAGTTATTCTTGAGATATCCATACAAACTTTTAACCCCTTATTTGCACCCTTAGGGGGTAAATTAAAATTAACCATGAAAGTTTCAAATTTTATAAAAATCTGTGGTGATTTAAAGATTTTTCTATACAAACTTTCAATCTCTTATTTGCACCGTTAGGGGGTGAATTCTAAAAAACACGAAATATTTTTGAGAGTGAAAAAATCACAAATTCTCAAATGTCTGCTGAATAACTGAAAATCGGCTAACACACATGGGGGTGAAATGGGTAGGTACTGAGGTCCTCTACCCATAGGCAACCGTTGATCAGTCGATCGGGTTAAACCCTGTATATTAATATTAAATATTTAACATTTGAATCGCATATCATAGTATATTTTAAGAAAAGTGAAGTTCACTTCCAATGTGAATACTTGTTTAGTAGATAGATATGTATATATAGATAGCTGTTTTTAATTTTTAATTTCAGCTCCACGCTGTATCCCGCACACAGCAGGGTATGCAGAGGGAACCTCGTTTGAACCTAGTAAGACACTCCGTTCCCCACTTTCCGTCGAATTCTGGAGGCATCTCAACTCCCCTCTTGCCTCGACAGCAGTGCGAACAAATGAACACAACCGTCGCGTTACAGTTACATCCTTGTGCCGCTGCGCAACGACGGCCTCAATTTATTAGGTATTTAATGTTAAGTTTAGTTGCAGGTGGTAAGTGAAGATGGCGGAAGCGCACTCCGCAGTCGCATTTTCATTTGCGATCACGCATGACGGCTGGGACGTGAACTTTGACCGTGAGGTTCTCTATCTTGTGTGGGAGTCTGGTCTCCGATCATGGAAGAAGCGCCTCGCTCGGTTCACTGTAAGTAAATAAATATATGTCTTACTCCTCCAGAACACTATCAACGGGACGTCAGAGATTCTGATTATTTTAATTTTGGTAACTTGATTTTATCGTATCCGTAATTCTTTTATGGGACAATGTGTATGCTTTTATAATAGGATCCCAGAAAACGTCAGAGAATTTTCTATATCACGATTTTAAAAAAATGTGAAAGACGTTTGTGTGTTGATGATTTGGTTATTACCAAATTAATGATTTTATAAATGACTAGCAACCGCCAGCGGGTGCGCCCGCTGTACACAATAGCTTATTCAATGTCCTGAATTACTTTAATGTTGTAATATTTGATGTTTGCAGCGCACTTATAGTGATTTTTAATATGAACACTTCAATAACTTTGGTACCATATTAGCGTAATTCTTAAAAGAATGTTTAATGGTTTAAAAAAATGCAACCTACATTACTACTTAAGTTCGGTTCAGTAATTTTTTGTAAATACATATATGAATGATTTTTTTAGGGCGCTTTGCAATAAGGTAAATTTTTTTGAACAATCACCATATGTTTTAACATATGGTGATTGTTCACAAGAAATATAAGTACTAATTTGAATAATTCTAGCAATTGCGCAACCAGACTTAAAGATGAAATAACTTAAAACTAAGGCCTTGACAATGATCTGTGAAAGGCTTGACATTGCGTAGAGGCGTCCCCTCGCTATGCGTTCTCTACCGCATACATCATGGAGAGTGTTCTGGAGAACTGTTCTGACATGTTACCTGCCGACGAATTTTTTAACTGCATAGTACGTCACCAACTCCAGTGCTAAAACTATTGTGCGGCTTAATAAAACTGTTAAATGTGCTAATGTCTGTGAATTTACTTCTTCAGAAACAACCTTGAATGTTAAATTAATTATTGATTTGGGTAAGATAAGTAAAATAAGTATAATAAATCCATAACATAACTCCTCTACAGTTTAAAATTAGTTACATATATTATTAGCTAAATGTATAATTGGTTAATGTGTAGTTATTACAAAGTACACGTAGAAAGGATTTTTTTAGACATTTTTATATACTTAGATCTTTTTGTAATGAACGAACAGAAGAATCTATGTTAATAATACTTGATATTTCTTTGAAGATCGAGTCGTTGTTCATCAGTGTGCTGAACTAATTACCATAACTGACTTTAACCATATACAACCATATAGCAATCTATGTATAGATAAACATTACTATATTATTTTCATAGGCAAACTAATGCCTCGAATTCATTCAAATGATAACTTTTTTTAATAAGTTGTGTTTGATAAAACAAACTTTAGATGTTAAGTTTAGTTAAAACGAAGCAATTGGTGAAAGTTTTAAGTAAATCAGGTACTTTCAGAGATTCGCGTGACTATACATACAGACAAGAAAGTAAAAAAATATTTTTGCTTTCTATTCTTTTTAAGTATCCCTCTATGCATTTTAGTTAAAAATACTAAATGTACAGATAAAATAGTTTTACTGTTTTATTATATACTAGCGACCCTCTTTGCGGCTTCGCCCGCTTTAACTACTGGATTATTCATATAATGTATGTTTGCAAAGCACTTAAGATAATGTGAAAATTAATTAAACCCTAATGTAATCCGCATTTTCGTAGTTTCAATAAGGATTTTCCAATTGTTTTACACAGCAAGGATTTTTTAGTAGGTCTTTTCAAGTACTTATTAAAATATATTTAAATGACTATTTTTAAACGGAAGAAATTATAAACCAAAGCCTACCTACTAATAACTACTACAAAAATATGAAACCAAATATATCGCGCTGAAATAATACATTCAACTCCAATTATCCAATACGTGCAAACGCATCTAAATCTTCGTTGCTATAGAGGCAGGCGGG
>JAAIXI010000259.1:55698-83743 GCA_013403645.1 Heliconius nattereri | reverse complement strand
TATTTTAAAGGATAAGGATTAATACCATTATGGAAAAATATCCCTCACAATAAAAAATATATTGAAATTACAATTTTTAGACAGAAATATGATCACTACACGTTATCCTTAAAAGATACGAAAATGCTGTCGCGGACTTTTTTGTAGATCTTATTAAGAGGAACAATACTCCAGTACATTATTTTCATGTAGTACTTACCATTAAAGCAGCGCATGCGCGAAAGTGCATCAAGGGGTAGGACTTTATACACATTTATCGTATTTATGTTAACTTACATAAGAATGTACAAATAATAAACTATATATAAACCTTCCCTGAGAAATACTCGACCTAATGGTGAAAACCGCATCAAAATCCGTTGGGTGGTTTAGAAGAAGAAGAGTTAGAAAGTTCAGACAGACACGAAAAGCGACTTTGTTTTATAAGGTATAGGAAGGATGGAGATATACAATTTTGTGACGTAATCACGGCCAAACCGCTGATTCGATTGGAATAACATTTCATATTGATATAGTTTATCTCTACATAAATGAATGAATGTGAATTATAATAAACCATAAAACAACTGTTGAATGAAATATTTTTAAGTCCAAATTTCAATTTTTTCAAATTCAAATTCAAAATATTCTTTAATCAAATAAGCAATTATTATAAGCACTTTTGAATCGTCGAATGAACATATGAACAAAAAGCTACCACCGGTTCGGAAGGCAGTTCTGCTAAAAAGAGCCGACAAGAAACTCAATTCATATGCGTCCAAAAAAGTGACCTTCACTTTTAGCTCATAGTCAGTTAAATTATAAGAAGTGTTATTTTCACGTTTCGATTACTATTTGTAATTAAAGATTTAATTTAGATAAAATATATATACATTTGTTGGAGTAATATGGGAATGTCTCATTTACAGAACAGCGTGCACAATGGCGTGTATCCGGGACACCTGCAGTCGCTGTACTTCCTGTGGACGGTGCTGGTGGCGGCGCACTTCGGCGGGGTTAACATACCGTTCGGACTCGTGCAGAAAGTGCTCACCATATTGCCTGGGTAAGTCAGTGGTAGCTCAGAGGACCGAGCTATGAACTATAAAGTGTCTATGAGAATATCATATATGTGCAGGGAGTCATCGATGTGGCAGGTTGTCGCGTGCCTGCTGGCTGCGCTCACCATGTGGCTCTCCGTCATATTCTTTATGCGCTACCTCCTGAAGTTACTGCTTATGTACAAGGTAAGCACTATAACAACAATTGTTGTTGTAGTGGTAGTATGGTGCATGTTATGTACATATGTGTCTGTGTGTAGGGCTGGATGTACGAGTCGCGGGCGCCGGGCTCCAAGGTGTCGCTGCGCACGGTGGTGTGGGCCAGCGTGGTGAAGGTGCTCTCAGGATGGAACAAGCCGCGCCTCTACAGCTTCCAGGGCTCGCTCCCGCGTCTGCCGCTGCCTTCCGTCAAGGACACTATGCGCCGAGTGAGTATTGCATTGAAGACACATATTACATTATTTGGACTTTTGCTTGGTTTATATAATATACTGTATATTTGTTTGGCTGCAGTATCTGTTGAGCGTGCGGCCGCTGCTCGACGACGAGAACTACTCGCGCCTGGAGCGATTGGCGAGCGAGTTCGAGGAGACCATCGCCGTAAAGTTGCAACGCTACCTGGTGCTAAAGTCGTGGTGGTCCAGCAACTACGTGTCGGACTGGTGGGAGGAGTACGTGTACCTGCGCGGCCGCTCCCCGCTTATGGTCAATTCCAACTTCTATGGCACCGACACGCTGCTGCGGCCAACGCGGGTGCAGACCGCGCGAGCCGCCACCATCATACATTTCTGCCTCAAGTTCCGGCGCCTCATCGAGCGCCAGGAGTTGGAGCCCATCATGCTGCAGGGTATGGTGCCGCTGTGCTCGTGGCAGTACGAGCGCGCTTTCAACACGGCGCGCGTGCCCGGCGCTGAGAGCGACCGCCTCGTGCACTACCGCGACGCCGCGCATGTGAGCGTGCAGCGCCGCGGCCGCTACTACCGCCTGCCGGTGTACGCGCGTGGCCGCCTGCTGGCGCCGGCCGACATCCAGCGCCAGCTCGAGTGCGTACTGGCTGACGACGACGAGCGCCGGGCGCCGCCGGCCAGCGCGGGCGAGCGCCGCCTGGCTGCGCTGACGGCGGGTGAGCGCGCACACTGGGCACGCGTGCGCGCCACGTGGTTCCAGCGCGGGCCTAACCGCGCCTCGCTGCACGCCATTGAGCGCGCCGCCTTTCACGTGTGTCTGGACGACGCCGCCTACGGGTTTGACGACCGCGACGCCGCCAAGCTGGACGCGTACGGGCGCGTGCTGCTGCACGGCTCCGGCGACGACCGGTGGTTCGACAAGTCCTTCAATCTCTGCTTCAGCACCGACGGCTCAGTACGTAAATCCCAAAAGTATAAATTATTTTAGTTCAGATATCTTGACTGTAGGAAACACAATATCAGACCGCCTGTGGATATTCGTAGATAACCCTGAAAATAGAGTTGGTCTCAGTCGCACAATGGAGTCGCAAATCATGTATGAAGAGGTTGACAGTGTACAAGGCGAAAGAGGTATGTAGTGACTGTTGTGTTTGGCGCTCCGTTCTCTCTGACTACCCCGCTAGGGACAAACCGTGATGTATAAATTAAATTGTATTTTTTAATAATGTCATGTTGAGTATGATGAATGACTTGTTCTATTCTATATATTGTTTCAGGTGGGCTTCAACACGGAACACACTTGGTATGTACTTCCACTCGCCGCAAATACACGTGTCTTGTTGTATATATAGTTTACTTATTTCACAGTGTATGTTGGTTTGTTGCGACAGGGCGGACGCGCCGGTAATGGGCCACCTGTGGGAGTACGTGATCTGGTCGGAGTTGGAGCATGGCTACGACGCGGATGGTAACGCGCACGGCTCCGTGGATGCCACGCCGCCTGCGCCCGCGCGCCTTCTGTGGGACCTGCCCGCGCCGCTGCTGGCCGCCATCGACACCGCGCACGACGTGGCCACGCGCCTGCTGCGCGACGTGGACCTGCGCATCCTCATGTTCACGGGATACGGCAAGGGCTTCATGAAAAGCTGCCGCGTGTCGCCCGACGCGTTCGTGCAGATGGTGCTGCAGCTGGCGTACTTCCGCGACGCGGGCCGCTTCTGCCTCACGTACGAGGCCAGCATGACGCGGCTGTACCGCGAGGGCCGCACGGAGACGGTGCGCTCGTGCACCCTGGAGAGCGCCGCGTGGGTGCGCGCCATGCAGGACGCCAGTGCGCCGCTCGCCCGCCGCATGGAGCTGTTCCGGGCCGCCGCCGCGCGCCACCAGCTCGGCTACCAGGACGCCATGGCGGGCCGCGGCATCGACCGCCACCTGTTCTGCCTGTACGTGGTGTCCAAGTACCTGGAGCTGGACTCGCCCTTCTTGCAGGAGGTGTTCAACGAGCCGTGGCGCCTCTCCACCAGCCAGACGCCTCACGGGCAGACCAGCCTGCTGGACCTCAAGAAGTACCCGCGCTGCGTGAGCGCCGGCGGCGGGTTTGGCCCCGTGGCGGATGACGGCTACGGCGTCTCCTACATCATCGTGGGTGAGGACACTATCTTCTTCCACGTCTCCAGCAAGATCAGCTGCTCCATCACGGTGTGTATGCTTTTATCTCACAGGACGATTTGTTTTGAATTTACAATTGTACATAATTTTTAAAGTAACTTTTCTCCGCCAGAGCTCCTCAAACTTCGTGAAGCAGATCGAGCGCTCGCTGCAGGATGTGCACGATATGTTCGTGGAATACAAGTTAAAGTCAAAGAGCAAATAGAAGAGTCGTGTGACGCGTCGTTGCCGTAGAGTGCGCTAACGCAGCTGCTCCTCTCGTCTTGGTACATATCGCCGGTGCCTATTAACATTGTCGGATGTGAAAATCGAAAATTTTACAGGAGAGCCCGTCAAAGTTAAATATATTTTTTTTGAAAATGAAGTGAAAATTTACAGAGCTTTAATATACGTGGATAATTTTACTAGCATGAAAGTAAAATACGATTATTTTGTCGTTTAAATATTTAAAAGTCAGAAATGACATTTTTAACCGGAACACATCTCCTACAATTTGTCGAATATGCCACATGTTACATGTACAAACTATTTGACTTAGTGTAGGAAATACCACAGACATCATTGTTAATAGTAAGTCTTAGAGTTTATTTTATCGTGACAAACACGAAATGATAAGTAAAACAAAC
This sequence comes from Heliconius nattereri, assembly GCA_013403645.1. Classification (NCBI taxonomy): domain Eukaryota; kingdom Metazoa; phylum Arthropoda; class Insecta; order Lepidoptera; family Nymphalidae; genus Heliconius; species Heliconius nattereri. The sequence goes on along the minus strand of JAAIXI010000259.1, from coordinate 79,501 downwards.
TTTGTAAGCAAATATTAACTTTAAAAATGACCACTTATTATAAGCAAAAGAAAAATATCAATATTGGTAAAATCATTGCACTTGCATGATTAAAATTAAAACTAATATCTTTTATAAGTGATACTTTAATATCTTGAAAAAATATACAAATAAATTTAAATGAAACCTGTTTTACCCCGCACAATTGTTTGACCAAAAACTAAATGTTTTTGTTCCATTTTATATTTTTTTTTATTTTATGAAGTCATAAAGACAATTAGAAACCTCGTTTCTGCCACGTTTTTCTATTGCGTCATACCACATATGGCAAATAGCTTCTTTAGTAGCTAATTCATATAAAGTAAAGTTAAATATAGATAATTTTCTTTTATAATAAAATAAACTATATCTCCATGGTGTATTAACACTTTTTGAAAGTCGGAAATTTGCAGTCACCACCTTTTCATGTTTGCCTATCCCGTCGTTTTAGTCTTTTTATTATAGCTGGCGTGCAGCTTTTCTGGCGGATTGATGTTTTAAAAAACACTATTTTTTATGTTGGTATTTTTTTATTAAAATAGATATGACAGAAATTCCACAGATCTGTTTTAGGCTTGTGAAATCCTATATTAAAGTGTGGAGTATATCATGACATTACCGTTTTGTAATGGGACTGCACCATTGAAAATGACTTGACGTAATCACATACACTTCTGGCCATCTCTTCATCTGCAAGTTTTAGGTAGGGCGCCAACTATATTTGACAATTTGATTACACAGTAGCGCAGGTAAAACTACAGTGTAACAATTAAATTAAAGGATTTTTTCAGCGTCACACTGTTTGTGGGGACATAACAGGATAGTTAGAGATAATATATGAACCTAGTGTATAATAATACACTCGGTTCCCATTAAAACACTACCGTTGCCTACTTTTCGCCGAATTGACCTGATTGAATTGGAAGTCAATCCCGTGAAAAGGAAAATTTATCGAAACCGTAATTTAAACGTTTAATAATCTCTATACATTTTTAAAAAATAAAGCAAGCATATATATATTTGTGGGAATGGTGGAAGAAGAACAATGGTCGATGTTTGATAACGTAGTCATACTTTTTAAGTCTCGTAGGAATTCTTTCTTTTATTATTCTTTTATTAAATCTTCGGCGGTATTTGCCATTCTTCTTTTTTACCATTGGATGCTATTTAATTTTACTATTGGACTTGCAAAATCAGATCTCTTGATCAATACGTTCTTCATAACTTTGTTTATTAACTACATCCAGGTCCAAAGGTGATAGTCGTTGTGGATTTTGGTGAAGTGGAGTTTCGTCAGTAAGTAGTATCTTAAGTTCGACATGAGATTCTTTTTTCAGATTCTTCGGGTTATAGTCTTTAATCATATTGTTAACTTCTTTTATAAATCTTCTCTCAGCAATGTCAACATTTCTTTTTCATCTATCATGGTAAGGTGCATAACTTTCTTTGCAAAAACATTTTCAGCTGTAAAACTTACTTCGACTTTATTAAGTATTGGGTTACCGAGGATTACATTTACTGGTATTGCTTTATCTTCAACGATCTTTTGATGTTGAATCGTATTTTGCTTTTTCGTATTCGTTTGGTTTGTGGCCAAAATTATTGCATTTAAAACATTTAATTCCTTTAATGATCTAATTCTCTGACTGATGATCTAATTCTCCACAATTATAACATCTTATTATTCTAGGTACATACATTGATTTGTCCTCAAAAAGTGTCAGGAACCGGCGCTGCTTTAGGGAAATCGTGAGTCTTGATTGAAGCTTTTTTCTTTATTTCGCCATACAAGTCTAGCTTTTTTCTAAATTCTTTTAAATCGGCTGCCCCATACAAGATTACCTTATTAAATTCTGTGTCTCGTATACCGTCGATGATGTACTCCATTAATGCTTCGACTTCAATAGTACCGTGCGTTGCCAATTCTATCATATGCAAAAAGTTTTGCTGGTAAGTTTCAGTCTGTGTCATTTTACGGGCTGCAAGTCGTTTGTGTATAGCAACACAACGTCTTTAAGTTGTGTTTTGAGATCAGTCCAAGTCTTAATCAGTCTTTTAATCTTTATAACTTCTTCGTATTTAATTTAGAATTTTATCCAACATCTTCCAAAATCGTTCGTCTTCTTTTTATTTTCTTGACAGCTTCCTTCGGTCTTTAGTTAAATTCGCAATGCAATTAATTAATATTTTCTTTATTTAATTTATCTCAAAGGATGTCTCTCTATACTTGTGACAGCATGTCTCTTATTCTTCTAATTCTTACATATACATTATTTCATCTTTTTAATTTAAAAAAACTAAGAAAACCTTTAAACTATCTGACACACACACACACACACACATATATATATATATATATATATATATATTAAATATGTTCGGTTAAAAAAGCTGTAAGTACCACAATCGACAATTTTATTTATTTATTTATACGGATTTTCAACTGTCGTACATATTGGTTTACATTGCATACATTCTTAGGATATACTTATACTATTATGTACAACTAATTATAGGAGAACACACCATTCATCATCAATAATAACAATGATTAATTTGCACTATAGAAAAAAAATAATAATTAAATAAAAATATAAAATTACTTAATATTACATAATATTACATAGTAATTAAAATCATTTACAATTAATTCAATTAATATTAAATCTACTCAACAGTTTACTATCATCGATCTTTCTTTTGAATACATTATGTGGTAACTTCATGTCTACAAGACCTCTACGGTTTGAAAGCAATTGCTATTTAAAGCTGCAAATTGTCTTCATATCGTTCACTATGACTTAGTCTTAAACCTATAAACTAAATATTTAATAAATCTTTTTTGAACGGTTTCGAACCTATCAGAATACTTCCTGTAAGCAGGAGACCACACCTGGCAGCAGTATTCAAGCTTACTACGAATTAAACTATTGTAAAGGCGTAGACTTGTTGCTGGATTTTTAAAATCCCTTGATTGCCTAAACGTGCTCTTCAAATCGCAATTTACTATCAAATATTATGCCAAGGCCCCTAACAGAGTCTTACATTAAGATTTTTACCTGAGATATGGTAGTAACTCATAATAGGTCTTTTTTTCCTCGAAAATCTTATGAAGCTACATTTGCTTTGGTTGAGGACCATACTGCTATTACGATTTAAATCACACCATTTTACGAGTCTATTAAGATTGCCTTGCAAGGCCACCAGGTCAGATTCTTGTGTTATAATTTTAGCAATTTTTAAGTCATCAGCAAACAAATAAAACTGACAATTTTCGAATATATCTGCTATATCATTAATGAATAGCACAAAGAATAGAGGCCCCAAATTAGAGCTTTGCGGAACCCCAGAAGTAGCGCTAAAAGACTCGGATGTCTCACCATGTATCACTACTCTGCTATTACGATTAGAGAGGTAAGATTTGCACCAATCAAGAAGGATACCAGATATACCAAAGCTTAATAATTTTCTAACTAGAATACCATGGTCTGACTTGTCAAATGCCTTGGAGAAGTCCGTGTAAATTACGTCTACTTGTAGGTTTTTATCAACTGAATCTATAAGATATGAGACGTAATTAAGCAAATTACAATTAGTAGATTTCTTTGGTATAAAGCCATATTGACGTGGATGCAGTAAGTTTTTAACATAAATTAAGGTAATTAAAGAAGTCGAATCTGGCACCACCGACATATTTTACTTTTTAAAAGACAGTTTTACCCGATCTTATCATAATATTTGATTATTACGAGAATATAAATTTATTCTTTTTATTTCATCAACTGAAATACCCGATGCGACGATGATAATAGGGACAGGCGATATGAGTATATAGTTCGAGGCGCCGGGTAGATGCGTGCGCATCAAATGTTAAAGATATTTATTTACACTTGTTATAAATATTTTATTTGGGTTCGCTGGGAGGTGGGGGTGTATTAGCCTACTGCTTAGTTAATTTCAAACTTGAAATAATAACGCGACACGATTGCTTTTATGTGCATTTTATATGAATCTATCAAATGTTTTATTTAATATTTTTCTATAATGTTTTTTCAGTATTTCTCAATAATCACATAAATTACATATAAAAATAATCACAACTGTAATGTATATATGTCGCACCTAACTTGCCTAAATGAACTATTCAATTAGTAGTCCCCTTTATTAAAACTACCACTACCATATCACTTGTATAACAGTTCTTCGGAAAATATTAAGTTACTTATAACTACAATAGAATTAGTAAAACACTCTAAATTTAACTTATTTTTACCAAACTATGAATTTTACAACTGAAACCTTTATTAACTGTGATATGGCATTACTAAGTGATACTCGTAGTGAAGTGATCATGCTATTAATTGAGTGGTTCATATAGCTAGTTAGTTGGCTGTGACATATGAATATACAGTAAACTTGCAAAACCTTTGATTCGATAGTTCAAGTTTTAATGTTTAGTGTAACGTGAATCAATGCAATTTGTTTACTTTATTTATATTTACCGCATGACTTGAAAAGCGCGATAGGCGGCTATGTGGAACAGATGTACAAATCTGATACTTCTATAATTTACTGTGGCCTTAAATGTTATATTTGTTATATTGTATAAGTAAGAAAAATGCAATTAATTTTAGAAAATAGTACTCTTAATAAATTTTTGTTCTGACTTAAATTATTTCAATTTGTTACTTACACTTTTATAACAGTTTATTGTAAATAAAATGATTATAATAAGTATACACTTAACAATACTGGATCTTTTTATTTTTCAAACCCTTTTCTTTATAAGTTGATTGAATTTACTTTCATAAAAGACTGAAATGTCGTCACTGAAAATAGTTTGCTTAATAATCGTTTAAAAAGGGAAATAATTGCTATAATAATAAAATAATTTAATACTATAATAAGCCAGAAACCATACAACGTATTACCGGTGGGTGTATGTCATTAACACAAAACAAACCTCGTCGTGTTAGAAAATCAAAGCCATACTTTATATTACGATCGGACTATCTTAACTCTATATAGATAATCACTATATAAAGGTGTTGTAGCATTAGCTTGACACCGACTTCAAAATTATAAAATCTTTGTATAATTATTTTTCACTTTTTAGTTCGTTGTTAGAAGTCGGTTTTTGTTTTTGTTAAAAATTAATTTATTTTACGATTTTTAGTGATGGGTAGATCTTAAAATGATGCTTCTTAAACGAGTGGTGATGGTGGTGGTAGTGGTTGTCAACGAGTGGTTGTGGTTGTCCTAAGTAAAACTTTATTTAATTAGGTATTATTTTTGTGCAAAGTTACATTTTGGTATATTGACAAGAAAATACATAAAAAGTATTCGGGCGAATGGAGAATCTCCCTTTTTTGAAGTTGATTGAAAATGAGAACATCCTCTTTTTTGAGGTTGGTTGAAAAGAAATGTAACGATCAGGAATCTCACCTCTGACATCAATTTAAAAAGTTTTTGCTTGTACTATTACAGTATAATCAATTTTTTACCAAAAAAAACAAACTTTCTAAATTTTCATCGGATCCCATAATCGGAACCTAACCAAACTTTCACCAAATTATCCTTGAAGTGTATCCTTTCAAATAAAAAAGAATCATCAAAATCGGTGGGCGCGACATTGACAATTAGTCTATTTGTCGCGCACATACCTAATGCAAATTTAAGACTTATGTGATTTTCTCATAGATACCATTGTCAGACATGAACCAAAAAAAAAATGGGACCATTCGGGCAGCTTCACCTTTCAAACGAAAAAAATTCAAAATCGGTTCACCCAGTCAAAAGTTATGAGGTAACAAACATAAAAATAAAAAAATAAAAAAACAGTCGAATTGATAATCTCCTTTTCTTACAGAAGTCGGTTAAAAAATTGATTGTGTTACAATAGCTCCTATAGAAATATCAACAACAGGAGTGATTACTAAGAATTTATCATGGTCCTTAAATGTTCTTAATTTACCTAAATAAAAAAGCGGCTATTTTAAATACATGTAGGACAGTTAGAAAGTTTTTACATTTGGGTTCAGATAGTGATGCCATAGTGCATAGATGCCATAGCGATAGTGGGCCAGACCTGATCCAGCGCTTGGGACATACCCGTGCTGGTTCATATTACCAGGTGTTACCTGAGATATCTAACCGTTAAACACAAAATAATAATAAAACCGCAGGGCAGCTTGTGGAGAGCTGTTCGAGAGTGGCGATCCCACGGACCTGAGTCCTGGAATTGTAATCTATCCCCCGCCTCTGGCTTGCCTTCTGCCGGCCACAGAATGGAGCGCAAGAGCTGTATGCTCGAAAGGGTGGAAGTGCTCAATCTGCGTAACAACGGGGAAACCCGATTACGAGCTCCTCGTAATGGTGAAACCGGTGCACACCTCTCTACAGCCGACCAAGACGCCGATGTTGCGCGGCACTACGCCGCTTTGTGGGGACCCACCTAGTGCCAACCATGCAATTTGAGACTATTGTAAAGGCGGACGTCCGTTAGTCTCATTTAATAGCCCAATAGCCAGTCCATGCAAATTCCATTCCATAGACCTAGTTTAGATTTCCACAGTTTCCATAGTTCCTACGTATTAACCGGCGACCATCTCTGGGCAATTATCTGTGGTTACCCAGAGATGGCTCCCGACTGATGTGTCACAGTAAAACATTTGAATGTTCTCTAGGGGCCTCTACGTGTCGGACCTGTGTCCCCACGCAAGCCTTCCAAAGGACCGGGTTCTTTGAATCTTTAAAGAAAAACATAATAATAATATAGCCTTTAGTTTATTAATTATATCGAAGTTTGTAAAATATCGTGTTTGTTTTGTTGATCATTATAAAATCTATTTCATTTTTCTTCTTCCCATCTGGCGTGATCTAGGTAAGGTTCACATGTTCTCTTTATTTTTCCTGTACACTGTGTTTAGTATAGTTAAGTTATTCCTCATTGCAAAATCGATGATTCTTTCTCCGTTCTTACTTCTGATTTTGTTGTGATACGTAATGTTTCCTGTTGTGGACTCTTCTGGCCGTCTTTCACCGATTTGACCGTTGAAGTCTTCAAGTATTATTAAGTTATTGTGGCAGTGGTATATGATGGCGTTATTCGAATCGAGGTTGAACTTGCTTATTTAGTTAGTTAGTTTCCTCTTTAGTTTGTTCTGTAGGTGAATATACCTGTACAATGAACCAGGGACCTTTGTACCCCGGTAATTTTAGATTTGTTATTGCTACGCACCGAGATTCCAACAAATCCTACATCTTCCGTTTTTTGTTTTTTAATAATAAATCCTTCTCCGTATTGGCCCCCAGTCTCTCCTATATGATAAAGTAAATAGTCTGAATATACTAAAAAAATTTCCCCCTTTCGCCTAACTTCGCTGAGTTCTAAAATATCCCATCCCATTTGATATGTTCAAGCGCATATATTAGTTCTGTTACATCCTCTTCTTCTATCAAAAGCAATTATTGAGAGAATAATTGCTATATACATGCAGTAGCATGCATGAGCGATGAAGTACAGTTAGGTGTACCTGTACTGATATAAAAAAATCATAAATATACATTTTGGTTCATTAATTTCTACAGTATAATAAATTGACTGCATTTAAAAAAATAATAAGAATTATTCTATTTTATTTATTCTATTCTCTTTTTATAATTCTAATCGTAGCTCTTGTTAATACTCTGTGACGCTTGATTTTATGACATTCGTCACCCGCAATTTGAGTTCCGACGTTTGTCAATTTATTTTCAATCGTTAGGCTATAAAGCTATATGAAGCATAAATACTTTATCCACAAAACAATCCTATTTTCTTACACAAGTTATAATTTGGGGGACACTTCCTCTTTTTGATTCCTAAACACTTCAACAAAAGTTCAAATAAGTACCCAGTCGTCCAGTTGTTATTATTCTTGATATATAAACAAACATATTAATAAAGTAATTGATTATTTATTAAACTTCAAATATATACACACATATATATACATATATAAAAAGAAAATGTTATTTTGTGATAATTTTAAAGAACTTAGATAATGTATCATATACTTAGAGTTTTAATATACAGGTTATGGGTTGTTTCCACTTTCACCTTGTTTTCTAGTGCTGTAATATTTTGGTTTTATGGAATTTTTCTTGCGCTAAGTGTTTTCACCTTTGGAATATCAGGTAAACTATTTTAAAATAGTAGTCTTTTAATAACTTTTATTTTCAGTTATTGAACATTATTAACTTTTTTATATTCTTATTTATATTTGGCTTTTGGTGTTTTTTATACAGTTACATATATTTTTAATATTATTACCATATACAAATTAAATGCAGCAGAATTTTTCTTTCATATGTGTGGGATAGCATTTACGAAAGAAAAAATATTGAATAAATAGCATTCTTTCCTGTCAAATGATAATTATGCTTATTATGCTTGGGAATGGAAATTTGTGAAAATTTCCTCACAGAGATACTAACATCTTAAATTAGTTGTGACATGTATTATGTTATAACAATTTTGTTTGTTAAAATAAAGTACAAAATTTTGATGTAATATTTACATTATAAACATATATAATTTGTCCAATGTTGTTTTTTTTATTATATCTGCTTAAAAAGACAACTTTAGATAAATAAATCACTGTCACAGTATCTTAGAGATAAATAGACATTTCTTTTACTAAAGAAAATAACTGATTATCTTAAAAAACCTATTTTTTTTACTTGAATGATAGCTGTAACATTAATATATTCTAAGATTTTTATTTTATTTGTTCAATTATCTATAATAACAATTGTTTTTAGGTATATTATACAGTGCCCAAGACCTCCTCCTATATTACCCTAATGATCCACCAGACTCGCGTGTGTTTATACTGCAGCCCAGCAATTACAAATTGCCTTATGAAAGTATAAAAATTAAAAGCAGAGATGGTTACAAAATTCACATGTTTTTCATCAAACAAGTTAATAACAGCAATCATGTCCCGACTATGATATTTTTTCATGGTAATGCAGGGAATATGGGACAAAGGTTAGATTCATTTATAATAATACATTTAAGGTAAATTATAGCAGTGGCATCATATTAGTATGTGTGCAATATATTTGTCAATGTCACAAGTTGAAATTATTTAAATAAAATGTAAAAAAACCTTTTTAGAAAAAGCTTATATTTAAACACTCTAAAAAGAAGAATATAAAGTTTTTCTTTTAAATTTAAACTATCAACTCATAACCTCATAATCCACTATTTATATGATCATAAAAGCTTGTTAGAGTGTTTAAATAAAAGCTTTTTCTAAAAAAGATTTTTTGTTTTTTATTTATTTTTTACTGTTTAGTTAGCGCGAGTATTGAATGCATCGGTAAACGTCACCATATACGTCACATATTTTATCGTGCATTTTCATCCAAACTAAACGTGGATACAAAATTACAGCTCAATCGGTTGCAGATATCTACTTCAAAATTGAGCTCAAAGATTTCACCCAAACATACAAACATATATTGCTAAGTTAAATAAAAGCTTTTAAAAAGACATTAATTCTTAATTTTGTCAATTAAAAATATATTTCATTCTTTTTTACAGTAATATTGCTATATTTAGGATTTGCTAAATATTTTTCAATTTTCAGATTATCAAATGTGTCAGGTTTTTACCATAAATTAAATATTAATATATTACTGGTGGAGTATCGTGGCTACGGACTATCTGAGGGCTCACCGTCAGAGCAAGGACTCTACATTGATGCTCAAACATCATTTGATTACATCATGCAGAGGAATGATGTTGACCGCAGTAAAGTTATAGTATTTGGAAGATCTCTCGGTTGGTAGCACACTATTTTGTTATATAATCGTAAATTATTGTAAATGTAGGTTCATTGAATATTTTACATGACATGCAGGTGGGGCAGTGGCCATCGACCTCGCATCGCGCTCTGATTATAAGAACAAAATATGGGTTCTTATTGTAGAGAACACTTTCACGAGCATTCCTGATATGGCCAAAATACTACTCAAGTGGAGGTGCTTGAATTGGCTGCCCATGTTTTGTCACAAAAATAAGGTAAACTCTTGTTTCAGCTATTGACTTGGAAGTGTAATGGTTTTTGTATTGCGTGTTGTGTGTGCAGTACATGTCGGTGCGCAAGGTGAGCGGCGTGGCGTGCCCCACACTGGTGGTGTGCGGCGCGGGCGACGCACTGGTGCCGCCGCGGATGGCGCGCGAGCTGGCGATGCGCTGCGGGGCGCCGCTCAAGCGGCTCAGCGTGCTGCCGGGCGGCGGCCACGACGACACCTGGACGCGCCCCGACTACTACCCAGCCCTGCTGCGCTTCCTGCGAGACGCGCCGCCCCTGCCCCCGCCCAGCGCCACCGCCACCCGCGTGCACACCGTCTGACACGCAATCTTGCATTTTATAAAACAAATATTTTTTATAATTATATTAGACTTTTATTGTGTTTACCTTCTTTAATGATCTTTTTTCTATTACATATATATACAAATATTCTCTACTACTGACCTACCCTTCCTGCTTGAATTACAAGATTATTTTATAATACTAATTTGAATAGATTTCGTGTTTTAATAACATTTTCATTTTAAAGGTAATATTTATACTTGAAAAATTAAAACAAAATTTTAGCTGCTTCAATATAGCATATCGATGTTCCTATGTATAAAAGGTCATGTCAAAAGAGAAGGTTTGAAGGAGAAAGGAATAAAGGTTCATAATAAAGTTAAATTAGATAATAAATTATACCTACTATAAATAAAATAAAATTCTATTGTTTCTTCGAAGTTGACATATTAAATAATATTTGCAAAAAATGCAATGTTACTTAAAACAATATGTTTTACACAGCTTTGCCATGTGCATATAATATGAAATATTGAAATGTTATAAGAAGTATGGTATGGTTAAGCGGTGGGACCTGACGACATTCCGATCGAGGCGTGGAAATCGTTGGGCTCTCTTGGTGTGCTCATGCTTACTGATCTTTTTAACCATATCTTGAACACTGGTAAGATGCCGCATCAGTGGCAGCTTAGCTTTATTACCCCTATTTACAAGGGAAGGGGCAGTGTTCAAGATTGTGGTAATTATAGGGGCATTAAGCTTATGAGTCATACCATGAAGCTCTTCGAGCGCATGATCGACTTCAGGCTCCGCCGAGAGTGTACTGTCTCTGAGTCTCAATATGGATTTCAGCCAGGATCGGGCACCATGGACGCCATTTTCGCCCTCAGAACTTTGATGGAGGCATACAGGGAAAAAAGGAGAGCTCTGCACGTGGCCTTTTTAGATCTGCAGAAGGCCTTTGACTGTGTGCCTCGTCAGTGTATCTGGTGGGCATTGCGATCCAAAGGGATCCCTGAGGCCTATATTGAGATTATCAGAGGCATGTACCACGATTCCGCTTCTATGGTTAGGACTGCTGTTGGCGACACTAGACCCTTCCCGATTACAGTGGGGGTTCACCAGGGCTCGGCTCTTAGTCCGTTCTTGTTCAATGTAGTGCTCGATACTGTCTCGGCTCACATCCAGGACCAGCCTCCATGGCTGATGATGTATGCCGACGACATAGCACTCATTGCCGAGAACCGACTGACGCTGGAGCGTAAAGTGAACCTCTGGAAGGGTACGCTTGAGAACGGCGGCCTTAAACTAAATGTGTCGAAGACAGAGTACATGGCCTGCGGGAGCCGGGACTCGAGCACCATCCTTATAGGTCCTGAACCAGCCGTTAAGTCGGAGAAGTTCAGGTACCTTGGATCCGTTATGCACGAGTCTGGAGGCATCGACCACGATGTCCATGGCCGGATAAGCGCTGCCTGGGCCAAATGGCGGGAGGTCACTGGTGTGGTCTGCGACCGCAGAATACCGCCCAAGCTCAAGGGGCTGATATACAAGAGCATCGTCCGACCGGTTCTTTTATACGGCAGCGAATGTTGGCCAGCACTATCTCGGCACACTCAGGAGCTTCACGTCACGGAAATGAAGATGCTGAGGTGGATGTGCGGCGTAACGCGGTCTGACCGCATACGCAACACATTCATTCGAGGTAGTCTTGGGGTCCGTGACGTAGCGGATAAGCTCCAAGAGCGTCGCTTGAGATGGTTTGGCCACGTTACGCGCCGGCCTAAGAACTATGTCGGACGCAAGTGCCTTGCTATACCAGTTCCTGGGGCGCGACCTCCCGGACGCCCAAGGAAGCGCTGGTTGGATGTCGTGATGCAGGACATGAGAGCCAATGGTCTAACCACCGAGGACGCAAAAGATCGTGCAAAGTGGAGTAGGTTGAGTAGGAAGGCAGACCCTGGCAATAGCCGGGATTAATGCCAGGAGGAAGAAGATGAAGAACGACTTGATCTTATATAGGAACTAGCTACCCCCTCGCGGCTTCGCCCGCTTTAACTACTAAATTATTTATATAAAGTATGTTTGCAAAGCACTTAAGATAATGTGAATATTAATTAAACCCTAATGCAACCCGCATTTTCGTAGTTCCAATAAGGATTTTCCAATTGTTTTAAAATAAACAAAAGAAAACTTAACCGAAAGAAATTATAAGATGAGAGAAAGATGTAACCAACTATGTCGCGTGGAAATACATTATAATTATTGTATAACTCCAAAGTACTTGCAATCACTTCTAAATTTACTTTGCCAGTAGTAGCTCCGAACGACATCAGGGCCTTGGGTCTCTGACGGCTAATGCTGTTAGCCCTATTGGCTTTTACAGCGACACCGGTTGGGTAGGGAAGACGGTACTCTGTCCCTGATGAAAAGCAAGCACTACGTGGCTGCCTGTGAGGAAAATTAAATAGAATGCATCGGCCGGGAATCGAACCCGGGCCGGCCGCGTGGCAGCCGAGCATTTTACCACTGAACCACCGATGCGTGTAAGGCCGGCGTGCGCGGCGGACGCAAAACGTCGCGGGGGCCGGAGGGTCGAATGGCGAGTGGCGAGCCGTTTCGCAGCAAGGATTTTTTGATATTGTAACAACTTCTAAAATACTTATTAAAATGAAAAACAGTAAAAGACAGTTTTNAAAGTACTTATTAAAATGAAAAACAGTATAAGACAGTTTTGATCTACATTAAATGGCCAACGTAACTAATATACCTATTTATATGCTGAGAGTAAGGGATAAGTGAAACATAGCTGATGTGTCAACGGCGTGACGTGTCAATAATTAAATGCGTTTTTCTCTAAATCTATTCGCAATTTCGAAATGGTGTAAAAAGCAAATTTTATCTTCGTTTAATGTAGAAAATTAATATATTATTTTAAAGGATAAGGATTAATATCATTATGGAAAAATATCCCTCACAATAAAAAATGCATTGAAATTACTATTTTTAGACAGAAATATGATTACTACACGTTATCCTTAAAATATATGTGGGCTACTCCCACTGATTCTAATTTATTTATTTAATATTTAATTATATATTTACAGGTCACATATTTATTTATTAATTTAAAATCACTTTATTATATTAATATCAATTATTTCTATTGTTTTATTTTTTTATTATTTATTTATTTCCTATACAAAACACACAACTCTAATATTATTTAAAATCTTAATTTTTACTATAACGTCGTCATGTAGTCAACAGGTGATCGTTAGCGTTGGATCGTCGCTAGATGAAAATCACCAGCCAGTGAGTCGCAAACGTCCAACTAATAGACTGAGATCCGGGCGTTGAATCCTGCATATACGAGTTTTCTTTATATCCCTCTGGACGCCATTTTGTGCAGGAGCGAGTCCAGGAGAGACATTTGCTTAATCTACGGTAGTAATTGATATTATTTATTATTTATAGTTTTGTTTGTATTAACATGGATATTATTCCAGTGCCTCCATAGCGGGCCTTCCATTTTACATGCCAATGTGCCGAGGAGAGTGTTAGTGCTGCTCGTGATTCTACCTATTACAGAAGCGACCCGCTTCCGAATGATTGCGTAAAAATCATCAACACCTGCCTCTGCAAACATCGTTGACGCACTGCAATGACGAGGCCTCCCTAGCACCGCCCTCAGCACATTGTTGTACTGGACACGCACGCGTAAAGGTAGACCACAGGCTGCAAGTGTAAAAAGATTGGCAGTAGGCTCGAAATAGGGCTAACTTTAGTTGTGACGTACAATGTGCGAATCTACGTGCAAACATGTTTCCTCTAACTGACAACGCCCTGCGCTCCCGCTCCATATCACTATCGTCAATCAGGCGTTCGGTTACAATGTGGCCGAGGTATTTGTACTCAGGTACTTGTTTAAGCGGAACACCATTTAATTCGAAATTTGGCTTATAATTAGTATTTTTTATATTTCCTCTAAACAAAAGAAAGACGCTCTTTTTACTATTGTACCTGAGCCCATTCACCTCCGCCCATTCTTCACAAATTTTCAGTAATTTTTTAAGCCCACTGACTGACGGACTCAATAAAACCATATCATCTGCATAACTTATATTGACTGAACACCCTACTCCAGCTCTGTTCAGTTTCTCAATTAGTGGGTCTTTGTACAAAATGTAAGGCCCCCCTGTCTTACCCCACACTTCAATTTGTACGGGTCACTAAACGCATTACCCCACTTAACTATATTTGTCTGATTATTATACCAATATTTAAATAGGTCAATTAAGTGAGAATTTAGACTAGAGCGTGATTTCAACTTCTTCCACAGTATTTCATATGACACGAGATCGAAAGCTTTAGACAGGTCCAAAAAACAGGCAAATACTGGCGTTTTCCGCTCAGTATAGTACTGAACTGTCTGCTTGAGGCACAATATCGCACTTTCAGTTGAAAGTTTAGGCCTAAAACCAAATTGTGCATCGTGTAATTTAAGTGCTTTACTTAAACGAGCATCAAGCAGACCGTCCAGAACCTTAGCAGTGATTGTGGCCAAAGATATCGGGCCTGTAATTTACCCTGTCTGCCACGTCACCTGTTCTATTTTCATAATAGGTACTACAACTGTTCGTAACATATCATCTGGGAGATATCTATGTCTACAACAGAGATTATACAATAACTTGAGGACACTGGGGAGATGTACACCAGCGTACCTCAAATGCTCAATACTCAAGCCATCGTGACCTGGTGATTTTCCCCTTTTAGAACCCTGCAATACTTTATTCATCTCATTAAGAGTAAAAATAAATAAGTCTTTATCACTGTTCACGGTGTCTTTAGTGTCACTCTTACATAAGACGTTATTTGGTTTTATTGCAAAGTCATTCCTAAACATATTCGCTATATTTTCAAAACCGCTAACTCCCCCCACCTCGACGGCCCGACTCGGCCGTGCATTCAGTCTATTAGTAAATCGCCAAAATTTACCGAAGTTCTTAGTTTTATATGCTGTTGCCAGTATATCCATTTTAATTTGCTGTTCTTTATCCTGACACCATTTCAGTTTATTTTTAAAGGCGTTACGCGCGTTATGCATTTTTTCATAAAACATTCCGTAGGTTGGCTTTCCGGCCCATACCCAAGACTGAAAGCATTGCCGAGCCGCTACATGCAATGGCCTTACATGTTTGTTCCACCCTGTAACATATTTTTTCTTATTGCTTAGAACTTTTTTGTAACTGGCTATAGCTGCCTCCTGCAATATACTAATTATATCTTTATATAATTTATTATTCACTATGTTATGGTTAGAATCATTACAAATATTATCACAACACTCCCTCATTTCTTCCGGTAATTCTATTAATCTTAATCTCTTATTACATAGTTCTGTAAAAAGTTTAATCTGATTGTTATCCCTATGACCCCATATTATTTTATTATTTTCTGCCTTTAACTGCAAAGATTTACCTAACAAAGTTGGTATGTTTAAANAAGATGCCGCATCAGTGAATTCCGTTATATTCTCCGGACAGTCAACTGGCAGGTTCAAGATTGTGGTAGTTATAGGACCACCATAGCATTAAGCTTATGAGTCATACCATGAAGCTCTTCGAGCGCATGATCGACTTCAGGCTCCGCCGAGAGTGTACTGTCTCTAAGTCTCAATATGGATTTCAGCCAGGATCGGGCACCATGGACGCCATTTTCGCCCTCAGAACTTTGATGGAGGCATACAGGGAAAAAAGGAGAGCTCTGCACGTGGCCTTTTTAGATCTGCAGAAGGCCTTTGACTGTGTGCCTCGTCAGTGTATCTGGTGGGCATTGCGATCCAAAGGGATCCCTGAGGCCTATATTGAGATTATCAGAGGCATGTACCACGATTCCGCTTCTATGGTTAGGACTGCTGTTGGCGACACTAGACCCTTCCCGATTACAGTGGGGGTTCACCAGGGCTCGGCTCTTAGTCCGTTCTTGTTCAATGTAGTGCTCGATACTGTCTCGGCTCACATCCAGGACCAGCCTCCATGGCTGATGATGTATGCCGACGACATAGCACTCATTGCCGAGAACCGACTGACGCTGGAGCGTAAAGTGAACCTCTGGAAGGGTACGCTTGAGAACGGCGGCCTTAAACTAAATGTGTCGAAGACAGAGTACATGGCCTGCGGGAACCGGGACTCGAGCACCATCCTTATAGGTCCTGAACCAGCCGTTAAGTCGGAGAAGTTCAGGTACCTTGGATCCGTTATGCACGAGTCTGGAGGCATCGACCACGATGTCCATGGCCGGATAAGCGCTGCCTGGGCCAAATGGCGGGAGGTCACTGGTGTGGTCTGCGACCGCAGAATACCGCCCAAGCTCAAGGGGCTGATATACAAGAGCATCGTCCGACCGGTTCTTTTATACGGCAGCGAATGTTGGCCAGCACTATCTCGGCACACTCAGGAGCTTCACGTCACGGAAATGAAGATGCTGAGGTGGATGTGCGGCGTAACGCGGTCTGACCGCATACGCAACACATTCATTCGAGGTAGTCTTGGGGTCCGTGACGTAGCGGATAAGCTCCAAGAGCGTCGCTTGAGATGGTTTGGCCACGTTACGCGCCGGCCTAAGAACTATGTCGGACGCAAGTGCCTTGCTATACTAGTTCCTGGGGCGCGACCTCCTGGACGCCCAAGGAAGCGCTGGTTGGATGTCGTGATGCAGGACATGAGAGCCAATAGTCTAACCACCGAGGACGCAAAAGATCGTGCAAAGTGGAGTAGGTTAAGTAGGAAGGCAGACCTTGGTAATAGCCAAGATTAATGCCAAGAAGAAGAAAAAGAAGTCAACTGGCATATAAACAGAGAAAAATAGCATAGTGCAATCGCGTACTTGACACTTAACCGCACTTAGCCTCGTACTTACACAATTCACTACACACACCGACGAGAACACATTCCTACGCCACAACAGCGCAACTCCACCGTAAGGTCGACCATGGAGAATACCGGCGCTAGTGTCCACTGCCGATGTACCAGTCCACTCGAAATCATCATGTACAGTGCTGAGATAGGTAAGGTCGTGAGGCAGCAGCCATGTCTCTTGCAGTGCCACCACATCTGCAGTTATGCACAAGCTCTTCACATTATCCACAGAACGCTTCACAGATTTGCAATTGAAGCTAACAAGTTTCAGTGAATTATTCGTGTGCTTTTTGTTTTGGTTCATACCCATTTAATTGTTTATGTTGAACTACTGAAGTCTTATTTCTATTCGCAAACAAAAAATATTTTCTAAAATATATCCCTTCTGGCCACAAGCTATTGTCCATAAATAACGACAGCTTACTTCGGAGTACATAAAATTTAAATGAGTTGTAATCCCTCGAAGATTTCATATTATTTTTTTCCGGTACTATATCTATCTGTGTCTTCTCATAAATATATTCAGCCACATCACGTTCAGTATTTTCCTTAGAAATATTATAAATATACAAAGGAATTTGTATATCTGCAGCTCTTAACTTTGTACCCGAGTCTACACTGGCAGTACCTCGCATACCCTTAAATCGTTTCTTCTTTTTGTTCACACGAATCCAGTCACCTTCGCCATTTTGTTTGCCCATTATTTCAGAGGGTGCCATAGCAGTTAAGTTAGATTTACGCAAATTATTACTGAGTTGTTCCCCAGCACATTGTGTTTGCTGTACTGATATAAAAGAAGCAGCGTTATCATTTTGCGTCGTTGCAACACTTGCATATAACGGATATTGATTATCAATAGTCAGTTTTTGCCTAGTCACGCTTTAGGACGACGCGACGCTTTGTGATTCACATGCTGACTCCCTTTGCTCACTTATTGCATCATCCTGTAGGTAAGAACCGCCTCTTCGAGTATTCACATAAAAATCAGTCTTTTTACATAAAATATGTTTCTCAAAATCCGTTTTTGTAATATAATCCTCCTGCTTACTTTGTAACGACATAACTTGACTTTGAAGTAGAGTAATATCTTTTAAAAGACGCGTTACGTCGATATGATCAAATGTTACGGGCGGTAGTTTCTGCAAGTCCCTTGCCACGAATATTGGAATGTTCTCGGGATCAGAACCCCTTAGTATCCCCATTATGTCTTCAATATTTTTGCTTTTACGATCTTCACCCTTGCGCTTAACAAGTCGTTGTGGGATCGATTCAAATAACAAATGCTTTGCCTTCAAAATCTCATCTTCATTAAAAGACTGTCTGCATAAAAGGGACAGACTTACGTTATTCATTACATCTATTTTATTTTGAACGAAACAGAGTACTTCGTTAATCACAATGTTACAATTTGTACATTTCACAATATCCATCGTTGCTTAGTAAAAGCGACACGTGTACTTATTAAAACTACATCTGCGCAAGCGCATGCGGCGTGTGCCTGCGACGGCACTCACGACGCGACTGACTCGACTGACTGACGCGACTGACGTGAAATCACATATATAAATTCTACTGGAAATAAAAAAAAATGTCGAAACTTGTAGGTGGTACTACACTGGTAGCAGAACCTGTGTAATGCTGTGACTTTGTTATCGCGTTTCTATTTATCTTGTTTAATATATTTGTTGCCACCATAATTGATACATAAAAATATATATCTTTAAATATATAAAATTTTGAACTAGCAGACCAAACTAACACTGTTATGACCTATGATATTTATGACACTGACGGTACCTGATCCTGATCCTGATCCTAATCCTGACCCGATACCCGAGTAAGACTAACTTTCTACGTTTAATGTAAGATATCTAAGATAAATCAATAAGTCTTCTGGTTTTCACATTTCTAATAGGTTTATCGAGTATCCTAATACAGAAAACAGCTTTTTTCTTTCGTTTTAACCAGATCTAAAAGTAAAGCTAAGGGTAATTTATTACAGAAATATTGATGTTTATTTTTTTATTGTCTAGTATTAGCTTTCATTTCTTTGAGAAGCTGAGAAGAACATAATTTCGCTCAAAGCACTTTATTAAACTTTATTTGCAGATACGAATTATTTCCTCACAAGACCCATTATAAACAAACGAGCTAAATTTATAGTCTGCTTCTCGTCCCAGTTATATATTTCAGCACACTTATTTACTTATGTAAGCCAATTTTCTATATGTCACACAAACTGCGGGATTACATTTAAATGTGATCTATTAACTTTTATAATACCAATAACTAAAGTTTAACTTTAATTCTTATCTATTATACAGAAATTTATAAATCTAAACATTGCCTTTGTATACCATTAAAAGTTCCTTTGCTTGTCTTTATGTCACCGAAGCGCTTTATCACATCAGATGAACCGCTCATCAGAAGATGTAAATCACTCCTACGGCCGCGAAGATATCGAAGTTATGCATTTTCGAAAAATTCCTTTTTTTTTTGTTTGTCATTGCCATCATTCTACTGAGTGGTTCCTCTAGGGTGCGTCTCAGCATCCGACTCCATTTCCCTCAAATTAATGCAACAAATGTCATTAAAAACTAATAATCTTATCAATTCACAAGCATTCTCTTTTAAATGTCATTCAAAAATTATTTAAAATGGATCGTCAGAATGTCAGTAAATAAATCAGAATCAATCAGAAGAAAAAACAATAATAAAATAATCAATATTAATAAACAAACATAATAATTTAAGCTTACATTACTTACAAAGACTACTACACACTATGCCTGACTGCCGCAATCATCAGTCACGAGCAGGCTCTTACTTAAATCTTTACTTTACATACTACGCCTGACATACCGAGGCCACCACCAGCCTCGAGCAAGCAGGCTCTTACTCTAAATACATAATATCAATCATCAATATTCGGTACGCTGACCGATAATTCATCTACGGTACGCTGACCGTTAATTCATCTATGGTATTCTAACCATTCTTCTGTGGTACGCTGACCACTAATTCATCTACGGCATACTTAGCCGTGTATCAATCTTTATACTATTCTATAAAATATACTTAATCTTCATACTATTTTATAAAATATACTTAATCTTCATACTATTTTATAAATTAGACTTAATCTTCATAGTATTCTATAAATTATACTTAATCTTCATACTATTCTAATAAAATGCATAATAACTCTTAAAGTGACTAAATTTTCAATCAAAAGCTCTCCGATCAATAATATTTACAAAAGCTAGCAGTGGAAAACTTGATTTCCATGTTTTTGTTGTACGTACCTCACTTTGGGGCGGAATCTCATCCCACTTCTGAACTGTAAAGAAATCAAACACCTCGAGGCTTTTACAGAACTTATATTTCTTCCAGGGCTAAATACCATTAGGCTTGTACAATTTATGTCTCAGGACTTTTACAGAACTTATACTTCTTCCAGGGCTAGATACCATTAGGCTTGTACAATCTTAAATTATAATACAATATTTTATTCTAGAGGACCACTTTCCTCTTCAGCTCCAAATCTAATAGTGCGCATCAGAATTTTCATCACATCAAGCGTCTTTTTTAAATTGTCAACTCGCGCTAGTTCTATGTATAAATTTTTAAATATATCTTTTTATTAAACAAAGAGGTTGATTTACATTTTGTTATAACAAATTATCGTGAATATAAAAACTATTTATATAAAATCATTACACAAGTAAACACCAAGGTCCCGTATTTCACTTAGCATAGTGACTAAATTATCTTTAAGTTTGTAATTGAATACAATAGAATTCTTCTTTCTAGTAAATGTGATTATATTACATTTATTGATATTCAAATAAAGGTGATTATCGTCACAATAGGATATTAATTTACACAAATTCTCTTGAAGTAAATTACAATCGTTTATCGTTTTCATTGACCTTAATATTTTCATATCATCGGCAAAAAGGAGGATTTTCGAAAGACGAAAGCAGGTTATTATATCATTGACAAATAAATATATTAAATAGAAGTGGACCAAAATGGGAGCCCTGAGCCACACCTGAGGTAACCGAAAAGAATGCTGAACAGTGACCCTTTATAGGGTAGAAGTTAGCTCGACGAGAACGTAGGGCTAAGTTGCTCAGAGCGATTCGACGGTTTCCAAAGAGGCTCGGGTTCAAATTCCGCTAAGTAAAAATGTTATATGTTTTCTAAATAAATAAAGTATATTCTTCTACAGTGAAGTATTACTTTCGTGTATATAAGTATGGTTTTGAAATCGGTTTAATATAAAAAATGTACAATTAATGTCAAATATTAATAGTAATCTACAACTAGTTTTTAATATGAATCTGTTATTTTTATATTAAAGTATTTTTTTAGAAAATACTTAATTAATTGCGGTACTCTACTCTATCAGCTGGCGGGAAAGTAGTTTGTTGACTTTTAAGTTTCAACATGGTAAAAGTATTATCTCAATGTTGAAAACTCAATACCTAGGTACTCATATTTCTAGTATAATTATTTAATTTATTATAATGTTGATTACATAATGTGCGCCAGAACAGACAGGTATCTACAACAGACATGACCGGCGAAAGACTAAATAATGACTGTGATTTCACTATATTCCACTTAAACACAGTTTACTGAGGGCAGTCGTGACGCAGGTGCACAAAGTGTGAGTGTCGACGCAACAGGTTGTGGGTTCGATTCCCACTCGAAGAAATAACATATTTAATATTTTCGTTTCATTCGGTCTGGTCGAGGCAAAGGCGGAGTTCAGTTTCCCACGTTCCCTTGCTCAACGCGCAATGCCTCCAGAATTTTTTGTTTTTTTTTTTTGTTTTATAAAAATCGTATAATAGGGAAGTGGTTTTATTCGTTAAGGGCTTTGGCTACAAATGTTATGACTTTATTATGTTGAGTTTTTAATGAAAACATAAATTATGATGCAAATATGAACACAAAATACATTAGTACTTATTTATTGCAGAAATATAACACATAATTATATTAAACATTTACAAGAATTTTAATCGTCACTTGATTACTGATAGTGATAGATGAGTCTGACTGGCGGGAAAATGTTGGCTTAAACTTATTTACAGTATAATAGATTTAATCTTTCGATATCTCCCGGAGAAAAACCTTCCTTTTGGCCAATTATAACATCTGCCTAAAAGAAATTAAAAAGTAAAATCATGTAAGTACATGTGACAAGGATTTAAATAGTATCGGAAAGTTAGCTAGCTAGTAATCTGTGTACGACTAAATATAGATTAGCATTGTAACCCGCATACAGGAGGACAGGCAAAGAAAACCTAGTGGTAAGACACTCCGTTCTCCACTTTCCGCCGGCGGAACTCGCTGCGGAACTCAATGCTAGGTTCCTGCCTTGGAGCTAGATCGAAGAAACAAAAATATTAATAAAAAAAATTAGCATTATTTTTAATAATGGTCTAAGCCTGAATGCAAATAAAACAAAGGTTCTGGTATTTGAAAGAAATGGAGAAAGGACTGCAAGATCAATATAAATGGTAAGATTTTAGAACATGTGAATGAAGTGATATATTTGTAGTATGTTCAATAGAGATGGTACATGCGATATGGATAGGCAAAGGCGTATTGCTTCTGAAAACAGATTTAATGGTGCCTTAGCTGCATTGGCGTCAGCACAGCTGCACGTACATTGGCCGCACACAATACAGTGTTAGTACCGCCATTGTTAATGTCACGGTGAGAATGAAGAAGAATGTGCTCAGCTGGTTTAGGCACGTCGAACGAATGAGTGATGAAAAAATAGTAAAAAGATTGAACAAAGTTACTGTCAGTATCAAAGATACTAAGAAAGGAAGATCACGAAAAAAGCATGAGAATCCCCCAGAAGGCATGTATAAAGAGGTTCATAACAGTGGACGAAGCGAAAGACATATGCAGAGACCGAAGCGTTTGGCGCTCAGGTCTCTCTGACTACCCCGCCAGGGCTGAATACAGCGTGCAGCTAAGTTAATAATTCATTGCCCCGAGTGGAGATCTAAACTACAACCATCGTGTTACAGTCACACCTTTGTGCCCCTGCACCACGACGGCCTCAATAAAGATACTTCCCATATTATTTATGTGGTTGAAAATATTTATTTAATGAAAAATATTAAATTATTTAGCGATAAATAATTAATTAGGTTACTTACCATTTTAGGCACAATCGTGTCCTCGCCATTTTTACTAAAACTTTTCCTACCGTAGTGCATGCAACTACCATAGTCATACTTTGTTACGTCATCTATGCCTCCTGGAGTAACTTGTTTTGCGAAACAATGAAATTGACCTATCGATTTAAAAACAGATTATTATCTTAAGTATGTGTGTTCTTTTTAAACCACCCTTAGTTAAATACAAAGCTTCACGCGGGAACCCGCACACAGCAGGGTAGGCAGAGTGTATTTTGTGTTAAGCCACTCCGTGCTCCATTTATCGCTGAATTCTGGAGGCAAACCT
>JAAIXI010000259.1:30035-54127 GCA_013403645.1 Heliconius nattereri | reverse complement strand
AAAATTTCTGAGTATTTAAGTTGCCGTCAATAAAAACTGGCCCTATTATTGTATTTCTGTGAATTCCAGCCCATACATTGACAGCAAATCTGTATTGATGTTTATCTTCTCGACTTAGATGTAAATTTTGTTCACTCCAATATCTAAAATTTTGCGGGTTCCAAATGCCATTGCGAGTGAAAGTGCTCTCGTCAGTCCATAAAATGTTAAATACAAAATCTGAGTCGATGATGACATTGTCTAACAGCCATTGGCAATATGCTACTCTGATAGGCATGTCTCTTGGTAATAAAGCCTGAACTTTTGTGTATTTGAACGGACGACGTTTGTTTCGTTTTAAAATTTTGTGTACCGTAAAGTGGCTAACTTGGAATTGATTAGCTGTTCTGCGTAAACTGGTCGTAGGATTTCTTTGGATATAATTTAAAATTTCCATTTCTCGCACTATTGGTAATTCCTGTGACGAAACAACCTCTTGGTGTGGCACTAATGGTTGGTTTTCTCGGCCCCTTTGTACAGCTTTTACAATCGTACGATAATCTGATGGACATCTACGACTATCACCATACCTTTCTTGGTATGTTCGTACTGCGAGAGCTCCATTTTGTCCACATTCTCCATAAATTAAAATCATATCCATATACTCCGTAGCAGTAAAATAAGAATACGCCATTTTAAAATAAAAAACACTAACTAAAAGTTAAAACAAAAGAATTTTCCAAATTCGTAAAGTAAATATCACAAAAACACAAATAATGATAATACAAATAGTAATAAAAACACGATAAAAATACACACGAATACACGATACACGATACACAAGAAAAAACGAAATAATTTAACAAAGACAAGCCGACAGTCACGTATAGGTACTTTAGCTTAGGGAAGTTCCGATGATCATCGGTGTTAACAGTTCAAATAAGGATGTTACATTAAATAAAACATAACATCGATGTCAGCAGGGAAACATAATCGTTGAGCTTGAATTTCAGAAAAAGCTCGAGACCTCCAATCTTTGTATGTAACCCAACTTTAGTTACAAAGCAAAACACGTAGACACAAAAAAGTATCGATACTTTGTGGTATCGAGTACATTGCCATTCGAAACCGATAATTTTGTATTCGATACTTGTACTAATCAAGTACTTTTTAATAGATATCGTATCGATTAAATTATCCAACTAACTTGGCCTTTCGTTGGCCTTGGCCTCATAATTATGATAGCAACATCTCACAGACACGCAATCTTCCTTTGGAGTCCTCTGTATGCGAGGATCATAAATCGTAATTAGAGAATATTTGTAACATTGTAAATTATTCTCTAATTACTATTTCATAATAATTATAATAGTAATGAGTACATAAATTAGTTACACTACTACTAATACCTACTCTGAAAAAAATCCCGAAAGATGGCTCGAATGTTTTTTATTATTAAACGATTGTAAGGAGGAGGAATGGGATTGATATATTTTTTTATTTTTGTTACTTACTTACTGACTGATTTTTTAACGTATGCGCATTAGTTCTTAAAAAAAGTATCGTGACATTGGCGAAGTGATTAGTGCTGAACTGGCACGCTCGGATCGCCATAATTAAAGAACAACAACAACAAGAAAAGTACTCGATACTTCAAAACATCGATACTTTCGTGTTGATAGTTTTATGAGTAAGTGGCTTAAAAAAAATATTTTGTTATTTTTTACAAAGACGTTACTTGCTAACTGACATTGACGTGCTACATACTTGCATTACGCTCTAAAAAAAGTACTCGATATTTCAAAGTATCGATATTTTTGAGGGTACGATACTTTTTTTTCGATACTACTCATGAGTACAGTATCGATACTTTCTATTCAATACCGTGTCCCTAAAACCACGAAATTACGAAATTACAAGTACCACTTACTGAAACTGTCAATTTCTTAATATGTTATAAAATTCTCATTACTATTTCCGCTAAATATGTAAATGCTTAGATATATCAATTACTATTTGATTAAATCAAAAACCAGTTCTGATTTTATAAAAAAAATATTTTACCTCAAAATCTGAATACTAGTTTTCATTTAAGATAAGATAAGATAAAGATAAAATTATTTTAGGACATAAAATGCATAAGATTTATGTTTTAATAATTATGTTTATAGTAATAATTAATAAAAGAAAAAAGACATTAACATTATAAGACTCGTTTCTATTTAATTTTTATACGATTTTCTATCAAAATAATTAAACAAATATAAATAATAATGAAAATATTAATAAAAAATTTAAAAGTATGTTCGAGAAGTATTTTAGTTAGTGGCAACTATTACAATGTTTTTAATTATCTGTGTAAGAACAAAACTTAGCCGCGGAACAGCCGCGGAACGGCTAACTTCTGTTGTATTTACATTATTTTGTTCGACTTTAGACGTTGAATAATTATTAAGTGTTTTAAATTATTTGGATGTTGTTTAATATTAATTTTATCATTAATCGGATTCCTAAAATCGTGATGAATGTTTCGTGATCGTGATGATGTGATTACTGAGTATTTTTCTCAAATGTGAAACTATTGTGTGTCAGTATTTGAGTGTACTATCAAAACATACATTCTTTTAAGACATTTCAAACAAATGTTGAGTTTTTAATATTACTTATGATGTAAATATTGGTGGTAGTAAAAGGAGAATGCGCCAACGACGATGTAAAACTAATGTTAAATGTAAGTATCTATCTATCGTAGTTCAATATCATTTTGTGTGTTAAAAATTTTGAATATAATTTTGTGGGTGGTTCAATAACTATGCAGTATTTCTAAATAATTTCATAATAAAGGTGATATAATAAATTGACTTAAAGTAGGATTTTATTAAACAATTTTAGTAAGAGCTTTGAACGTTATTTAGATTTATAATAAATAGGTAATTGCGTGAAAAAGAACGCGAGATATCGTTCTTTCTCGTTCGGTTATGTTTTGACGAATGAAAAGTAGAAGTTTGGCAACGCTTAGTAGTATTTTTGTAGTAGTATGTGTATGTGTGCGTCACACGAAATACAGGTATGGAGAAAAATCGTGAAAGGAAAAAAAATCCTACGTCCAAACTGTTGAGGCATCTTGATTAATTTCTTTAGCTCCGGGTTTGAAATATTTTACCTTATATTCAGTTTCAGTAAAAGAAGCGCTGCCTCTTCAACCCTGTATATTAGGATTTTGTTAATTTAAAAAGATACGTAAAACGAAACTATCGTTACTGCAGGGAGGGCCCTGCAATCCACTGTTGACGATAAGTTGACATTACCCGGATTGGTTATTGGCATGCAGGTTAGAGATTGGATAGACATGTCGAAAAATCCAAGATTGACATTAACTGGAGATAAGAGATACATTATTAACATCGGCCGTAAATATAGATTTGCATTGTAAATCCGCACACAGCAGGGTAGGCAGAGGAAACATAGTGATAAGACACTCCGTTTTCCACTTTCTGCCGATGTGTAACTCAATTCTAGTTTGCTGCCTTGGCGCTAGATTGAAGAAATAAAAAAAATTAACAAATAATAATTAATATTCTTTTAAATAATGGTCTATGCCTGAATGCAAATAAAAACAAACAAATCTGGTATTTGAAAGAAATGGAGAAAGGACTGCAAGATTAATATAAATGGTTAGAGTTTAGAACAAGTGAATGAAGTGATATATTTGGGAAGTATGTTCAGTAGACATGGAAGATACGAAATGGATTGGCAAAGGCGTAATGCTGCCGGTAAAAGATTTAATGGTGCCTTAGCAGCATTGACGTCAGCACAGCTGCACGTTTGGCCGTACACAATGCAGTGTTGGTACCGCCGTTGTTATACGGCAGCGAAACATGGATATTAAAGAACAAGAACTAAAGAAATATGAATGCTTTGTACATGCGATCTCTTCGTAGAATATGCGGAGTCAGCTTAGCTGATCAAATTCGCAATGAGGAGATACATAGAATGGCAGCAACTAGCGAGAACGTCACGATGAGAATGAAGAAGAATTTGCTCGGCTGGTTAAGGCACGTCGAACGAATTAGTGATGAAAGAATGGTAAAAAAGATTTAACAAAGTTACTGTCAGTATCAAACATAGATACAGACCTATCTTTGATACTGACAGTACGTGATCTTCCTCTGAAAATCACGTAAGAAGCATAAGAGAAGGGGGCATGTATAAAAAGGTTCATAGCAGTGGACGAAGCGAAAAAGGTATGCAGAGACCAAAGCGCTTGGCGCTTAGGTCCCTCTGACTACCCCGCCAGGGCTGAATACAGCGTGCAGCTAAGTTAATTCACTGCCGCAAGTGCAGATCGAAACTACAACCTTCGTGTTACAGTCACACCTTTGTGCCCCTGCGCCACGACGGCCTTAATAAAGATACTTCCCATATTTAAGTGGTTGGAAATATTTATTTAATTAAGAATACTAAATTATTCTACGATAAATAATTACCATACCATTTTAGGCACAATCGTGTCTCCGCCATTTCTACTAAAATATTTACGATCGTAGTGCATGCAACTAACATAGTCATAGCTTGTTACGAGATCTATGCCTCCTGAAGTAATTTCTATTGCGAAATCATGTAATGGATCTATCGATTTAAAGATTAAAAGAGATTTTTATATTAAGTATGTGTGTTCTTTTTAAACAACCCTTAATTAAACAAAGCTTCACGCTGTAACCCAAACACAGCAGGGTAGACAGAATGTATCTAGTGTTAAGTCACTCCATGCCCCATTTATCGCGGAATTCTGAAGACAAGTGTCGGGTTTCAACGACACGCTTTGTTTGGCGATGGAATAAAAATATTAAGCAGTGCATTTCTTCACTGACATTTAATAGAGTGGGAATCGCACCCACAACCTGTAGCGTGAATAGTCACACGCTTCTACCCCTGCGCCATGACAGGCCTCTAAATACTAAATACATATTCATTATTTAATAATAATTTTATCATTCATCTCTGTCAATTCTAGCTTGAGTATGATGAAAGCCAAGTCTATGTAGAAGTTAATTTAAAATAGATCCATAGCGAAAACAACCTATACCAACGTGGTCTTTATTAGACAAATTTATAATCTGCCTCTTGTTTAAATATCCATTATTGGAATAGCATCCAGGACTCTCTCCCTGTAAACTTATTTCGATTATAATAAAAGAAATAATGCATATGTCTAAGTATATGTGTATGTACGTATATGATATAATACCCGTTGTATGATGCGCAAATCTTTAGAATTCCCATATATTTTTAAGTACATTCTAATACTTGCGAAAATGACATATTTAATATTTTTATCTCCTCGGTCTGGTAACGAGTCAAAGCGCGGCGTTAAGTATCGCCATTCAACGGCGTAAGCTGAAGGTTCACAGGCCTCCTCTGCCTGCCCTGCTATGTACGGGATACAATGTGAAGGTAAAAAAATACACAAAAAATTTATAGATTATTTTTGGGAAACGGAGTGTCTTTACACTAGATGAAGAAACGTAAAGCTGATTATGGAGAGATAATAAATGGAAATTGAGAATTTCTCATACCACTTTCGGTATATTTTCGACACGTTAGAAATATTATATATGTCACTAGCAGTGCCCGCGACTCCGTTCGCGCACATCATCTATCTATATACTACAATAATAATAATTAAAGAGAAACATAATAATAATACTTTATTACACCCATATAAACTTGTTAATAATATTTTAAGCTTAAGAACTATTGTTAGTACGTGAAACCCAATTAGATCGTAGGGAGTTTGACCCACCGATACAATAATGGTGAGTCCCACCGGTCTACAAATACATTCAGCATTCTGTTGAAGGAACCCCGGAGGCGAGTTAACGTGGAGGCGCACCGTTTTCTTATAATAGCATAAAAGTCATCCGTATGCGCCTCCGCAAACATGCCCGAGGCACTGCACTGCCGCGGTAGCCCCATCAGAACTCTGAACGCGNTCAGTTGGGTAGGTTGCCCCAGTTTCAGTTGGGCAGGTTGCTGCCAGTTTCAGTTGGGTAGATTGTCCCTAAATTCGGTTGGGTAGATTGTCCCTAGTTTCATGTGGACTGATTGCCACAGCTTCATGTGGCAGATTGCCTCAGTTTCAGGTTAACAAATTAACGCAAATCTGATCACCTACCAACTTGGGCCAAGTAGACGCGCAGGTAGCTGCCGCGTGCTACCTTAAGCAGACCATCAATGATGACAGCATCACCTTTGACCCCGTGAGGTGCCTAGCAGGCTTCTCCCACCTCGTTTCACAGAAGATTCTAATCTTGGAGCACAGTGAGGAGGGGCAGATTGCCCCAGGTTCAGTTGGGCAGATAGCCCCAGTTTCAGTTGGGCTGATTGCCCCAGTTTCAGTTGGGCAGATTGCCCTGGTTTCAGTTGGGCAGATTGCTCTAGTTTTAGTTTGGCACATTGCCCTAGTTTCAGTTGGGCAGATTTCTCCAGTT
Source organism: Heliconius nattereri (assembly GCA_013403645.1). NCBI lineage: Eukaryota > Metazoa > Arthropoda > Insecta > Lepidoptera > Nymphalidae > Heliconius > Heliconius nattereri. The sequence goes on along the minus strand of JAAIXI010000259.1, from coordinate 47,657 downwards.
TCAGTTGGGCTGATTCCTCCAGTTTCAGTTGGGTAGATTGCCCCAGTTTCAGTTGGGTAGATTGCCCCAGTTTCAGTTGGGTAGATTGCCCCAGTTTCAGTTGGGCAGGTTGCTGCCAGTTTCAGTTGGGTAGATTGTCCCTAGTTTCATGTCGACTGATTGCCACAGCTTCATGTGGGCAGATTGCCTCAATTTCAGGTTAACAAATTAACGCAAATCTGATCACCTACCAACTTGGGCCAAGTAGACGCGCAGGTAGCTGCCGCGTGCTACCTTAAGCAGACCATCAATGATGACAGCATCACCTTTGACCCCGTGAGGTGCCTAGCAGGCTTCTCCCACCTCGTTTCACAGAAGATTCTAATCTTGGAGCACAGTGAGGAGGGACAGATTGCCACAGGTTCAGGTTGGCAGATTGCCGCAGGCTAAGGTGAACAGATTTCCGCAGGTAAGGTTTTTCGCAGATTTAGGTGGGCAGATTGCCACAGATTAAAAGAAGCAGATTGCCGCAGCTTAAAATGGGCAGATTCCCGCAGTTTAAAATTGGCAGATTCCCGCAGTTTAAAATGGGCAGATTTCCGCAGTTTAAAATGGGCAGATTTCCGCAATTTAAAGTGGGCAGATTAGATTGCCGCAGATTAAAGTGAACAGATTTTCGCAGGTTAAGGTGAGTAGATTTATGCAGATTTAGGTTGGCAGATTGCCGCAGCTTAAAATGAGCAGATTGCCACAGTTTAAAATGGGCAGATTGCCGCAGGTTAAGGTGAGTAGATTTTCACAGATTTAGGTGGGCAGATTGCCACACATTGAAATGGGCAGATTGCCGCAGCTTAAAATGGGCAGATTGCCACAGTTTAAAATGGGCAGGTTGTCGCAAGTTCAAGTAGGTAGATTGCCGCAGGTTAAAGTGAGCAGATTGCCGCAGGTTAAAGTGAGCAGATTGCCACAGGTTAAGGTTGGCAGATTGCTCTAGGTTCAGGTGGGCAAATTGAGCCAGATTACATGAGTAAAAATTGGCCCTAGTTAGCATGGCAGATTGCCTTTAAATATTGTTTGTAAAAGCTGTAAATCATTTTTGTAAGAGACATTATTAGAGTCAATTGTATTAGTCGGTAAAAGTTATGAACCATAGTTATTCTTTCAGCTCTGTTTTTTTTTTTTTGGAAACACGAGGTCGTGTTTCGGTGCAGGACGGCCGAACTGTAAGACAATTGTCAGTACGAGGGTATTTTACAGAAAATAAAATAATAATAATACCCACATAATTATTTATAAAAGAGGAAGGGACCGGCTATAAAAAGTGACGTTTTTGATGTATTGGGTCAGTACGTCGTTATTCTGCCTCCCGTAAGGTGTAAAATTGTGACAGTGTTCAAGTATTTAAAATCAGTGTCATTGTTGGAACTATGCGTTTTAAAACGTGTATAAGTGTAAAGTGTTATATAGAAACAGTGTTAGAAGTGTGTATATGTAAAAGAGGAACAATAAATTGTGGTCATTAAGTATTTTATTATACTTAGCACCTGACATTTTTACAAATGTCAGAAGTGGGATCCAACACCTAAAGATAACTGGTGTTGTTACTACGCCCAAAGCAGACCGACCGGCGCACGACGACCAACACGGTACGTCTGCAACGGTGATCATAGACAGAAGATTAGACGCAGAGATAATCAGCGGAAGCGATCACAGCAACCGTAATAACCGAAGTTGTAGTCAAAAGCATAGTTATGGTCGCCATCCAAGTAGCAGAAGGTACAGTCGAAATCGCANACTTTTTTTGCAATTTGTGTCGATTCTACATTAGCCGAAGGAACTTCGTTCCTACCTGGTGTCCCACGACACCACATTTAATTTTTATCCTTTAGTTATGATATAAAATTAGTTTAAGCGAACGAAATACATGTAAAAATGTCAGGTAATAAGTATAAGAAAATACTTAATAATAACACACCTAACACTGTTTCTATATAACACTTTACACTTATACACGTTTTAAAACGCATAGTTCCAACAATGACACTGATTTTAAATACTTGAACACTGTCACAATTTTACACCTTACGGGAGGCAGAATAACGACGTACTGACTCAATCCATCAAAAACGTCACTTTTTATAGCCGTTCCCTTCCTCTTTTATAAATAATTATGTGGGTATTATTATTTTATTTTCTGTAAAATACCCTCGTACTGACAATTGTCTTACAGTTCGGCCGTCCTGCACCGAAACACGACCTCGTGTTTCCAAAAAAAAAAACAGAGCTGAAAGAATAACTATGGTTCATAACTTTTACCGACTAATACAATTGACTCTAATAATGTCTCTTACTAAAATGATTTTCAGCTTTTACAAACAATATTATGCTATGCTAACTAGGGCCAATTTTTACTCATATAATCTCGGAACCAAATCTTGTTAAACAAGGCAACGTCGACACTGGAGCATCGACCCCAAATGTGTCATTCCGACAAAAACGTGCGCCCTCCGATGAAGTTGGTGAAAAGCTGGCCGCGTTTATGGTGGAATTTAAAGATCTACTCGATGCGCTTAAAAAAGAACAAAATTTGAAATTCGAAAGATTGTCTGCAGCTGTGGAAGAAATTAAAAGACAAAATGTTGAAATACAAACATCTGTTGAGTTTCTGTCGCAGAAATATGATTCTATTATTACTCAGATTGACAAATTAGAGAAGGACAAACAAAAAAATCTTCTTCAAATACAGTCTTTAGAAATCAAAATGGAAAACTATGAACGCTTGTCAAGGTCATTGCATCGAAATAAAAAATGTACCATCAGCACCTTCTGAGACAAAGCACAAACTTTTAAATACAGTTATCTCTATAGGGAACAGCTTAAACGTTTCTATCAAATCACACGAATTCAAAGATGTATTTCGCATTAATTCACGTGACTCATCGAACCGCACAGTCTTGGTGGACTTTACAGGGGTGATGATCAAAGAAAAAATCATTCAAATGTACAGAAAGGGTAACAGAGAAAATATTAGACTAACTACGAATAAATTAAAGCTACCGGGACCACCAAAACCATTATTTATATCTGAGAGTCTGACACCCAAAATGAAAAGACTTTTTTTTCTTGCCCGTGACTTCGCTAAACTAAACAAATACTCACACTGCTGGATTTCTAACGGCAAGGTACTATTACGGAAGAAGGAAGGAGATAAACTTATAGTTGTTAGAAGTGAAAGTGATTTATCTGATATAGCAGTAAAAAAATGACTAGACAATTCTGTGTACACTTATTTTTATATGAACATGTCAAGTTTAGTTTTATATTCTTGTATTTTAATTCAATTTAAATATTGTGTATATTTTTTATGGGATTCCATGTACTTAACTAGTTACACTATTACACATGCACGCACCAGTTTAATATTACTTACCGTTATGTATAATAATAGTTACATCGCCTCTTTCAGTGTACGGGTTGGTAAAGCTTTCATTTGTACCATTATTAAAAAAGGATTTTTTGGATTTAAAAACTTATTTCCTTCTGCTATATTAAAAATAAATAATATCTCACCAAACTTTGGAGAGTTGGTTACTAGCACTTACGTTTTCAAACAGAATTAAATAATGGGTCACAAAAATTTACTTGATAATATTGATGACTTATTGGTAGTATTCCCAACTCTGTTCTCCCGAGCAATGTAAGGAATCCTTGACTCATATTAGTGGTATCAAAATTCTTCATGCAAATGTAATGATTTTATATAAATAATTTTTATATTCACGGTAATTTGTTATAACAAAATGTAAATCAACCTCTTTGTTAAATAAAAAGATATATTTAAAAATTTATACATAGAACTAGCGCGAGTTGACAATTTAAAAAAGACGCTTGATGTGATGAAAATTCTGATGCGCACTATTAGATTTGGAGCTGAAGAGGAAAGTGGTCCTCTAGAATAAAATATTGTATTATAATTTAAGATTGTACAAGCCTAATGGTATCTAGCCCTGGAAGAAGTATAAGTTCTGTAAAAGTCCTGAGACATAAATTGTACAAGCCTAATGGTATTTAGCTTATTATCATTTTCGGATCAGTTAACAGAAATGAATTAATTTCAATGTGATTATTCATTTATTTTATTTTATTATTTATTTATTCTATTTTGCTTCACGCTACATTCCGCACATTGCGGGGTAGGCGGTGGAAACCTGGACACCTGGGGTTAAGACACTCCGTTCTCAATAAGACAATTCCGTTTACCACTTTTAATTAAATCCTAGATATTCGTCAAAGAAATATATAACATTTTTAACAAGGATTCAAATCCTTAAGTACATACTTCTTAACCCTAAAAAACGCTTTAACCTTTCAGATGAAATAATTAAACATGAGAATGATTTCTCTTTATTTATAGCCACTTTCGATAATTAAATATATATAAATGGGTATACCTTTAATAATAAAAAGATGAACTTACTTTAAGCAGCTTGTCATAATACAGATGAATTAAATGTATGAAAGAAGAACAAAAATAAAACACTAGAGCAAGGTGGAGGTATTTTATTGCAAATCGTTACACGGCGAATTATGACTTAAAAATAACAAATAAATCAATTGCATACTTCTCACATTTTGTCCATATATTTTCTACGGTTAGTTTTGCCAATATACTTTTAATTATAATAATATAATTTATTCATAAACAAAATTACAAAAATAAACAATTTATAATGATAATAACCGCATTAGTAACAAACTGTGTGGCAGTTATTAACGCCCGCCTCCCAAGCATCCATTTATAAATTAGTATGATCAAAATGAGTTCTATTACAAAAAAAAAAACTTTAAATATAACAAATGATAAAAATAATAATTAAAAAAGCATGCAATAATAGTATTAAAAATAAATTAATTAAAAAAAAATAATAATAATAAAATAAAAAGGTATACAATAAACAAAACATTATTAGAGTGATCAATGTGCATGATGTTTATGTATGGTGTGTGAGTATGCGTGTGTGGATGTGTGTGTGCGTCTGTGGAAGTGTGCGAGCGTGTGCGGATGTGTGTGTGCGTTTGTGGATGTGTGATGTACGTACGTATGATGGCTTCATCGGTATCAAGCTATACGATCAATAGGTTCTCTGTCTGATCATAATCTAAGTTTAATAACCAGTCAGTCAATTTAGTTTTACATAGATACAACGTTAGGGGATATATTTTTAATTCTTTATTTATTTTATTATATAATATGGGGCTTAAGTAATAAAATAGGCGATTCTTTAATTATTTTTTTTAACAGCTACTACTACATCCACGGGCGCATAGTTGCCCGTGCCTTTTTTATTTTATAAAAGTTTTTTCTTTTAATGTGGCGTACTTAATTTTGGGACAATTTAAACTGTACTTATATCTAGAGCTTATACTAGAGGGGTTGGATGAGACCCCTACCGACAATTTTTTTAATTATATTATTAACATTTATAACTTATTTAAGATATATAATTATAGCACATTACATATATAATTGTCTTTTATATAATTACTTTATACATGTATAGAACACCTTCGCCTATTAGATTTGGCCTGGCTTATGCAGAACGCTTTCTTTAAGTTTTTGGATCAGTGAAAATAGGCGACTTAGAGAGACAGTGCGTCGTGACTCTATTGAGCAAACCATATCAACTCTTCGTTTCCCGCAATTGTTCTGCGAATCGAATGGGGTGAGCCTATGCCTCCGTAAAATAGAACGCAGGACGAATAATTGACGGACAGTTAAAACTTTACAAATGTCATATAGTTCGGCAGTTGGAAAACGGGTAGGTTTAGACGTCATAACCTTAAGTATACATCTCTGTGCTTTTTCTAGTGGGAGTAAGATGGATTTAGGTGCACCACCCCATGCCGGTAGGCAGTAAGTAAGAATCGATTGGACAAGTGCGAAATAAACCATCTTAGCAATTTCTATACTAGCTCCAGATCTTAGTTGTTTGAAAATGTATATTATTTTTCGAATACGGGCACTTAAAGCTAGTATATGATTCCTCCAGATGAGATTCTCATCTATAATAACTCCAAGGTATTTTATAGTGGAAGATCTATTAATATTACTACAATGGCAGATTGGACTTAATTCGGGGTGGCATCTATGAGCAATTATAGAAAAAGAAATGGGTGGCAACGAGCGTTTCGGGCCTAGAGTTATAAATTGGGTTTTATCCACATTTAATGTTAGCCTGTGACAGGTCAACCAGCTTATTACGATGGCTAATGCTATCTCACTATGCTCACGTGTCTCGTCCCAACTGTTACCGTACACAAGCAAAGCGGTATCATCTGCATAAGAAATAATTTTGGTATTTGGCACAGAAAGGTTGCAAAGTTGATTAGCGTAGATTAAAAATAGAGTTGGTCCCAAATAGAGTTGGTACGCTACCCTGAGGTACTCCAAACGAGACGTTTGCTTCATTGCTAATATTATTATTAATGTTTACTGCTAGTGTTCTGTCAGATAAATAACTTTTGAAGAGATCCAAGACAATTCCTCTAATACCAATATTTTCCAATTTGCTTTAAAGAATCGGTAGTGAGACCGTGTCAAAGGCCTTAGAAATTTCCAGAAATATGGCAAGAGTCTTTTTTCTATTATTGATATTTTGGGCAACCTCATCAACTAAATTCGGCAGCGCATCCTCGGTTGAGCTACCACTTCTAAAACCATATTGGTTAGGTTAGGTTAGAAAGCAAGATGTATTTACCTAAGTAAGAGACAAGTCTATTATTAATAAGCTTTTCCAAGATCTTAGATAGGACACTTAGAACAGATATGGGTCTGTAGTTACTAAAGCTGGCCTTACATCCGTTTTTATAAATTGGGTGAACAACATCCTTTTTAAAGATTTTGGGAAATACCCTCTGGGATAAGCAGAGGTAATTTCAAGAGATTGCTGGAGACCTTAGTATTCTCTTTAGTGTTATTTATATTTGTTTTAACAACGGTCCATGTCCTTTTTATATTTTTACTAGCTTTCTGGAACTCGATATTTTCATAATTAGCTTTAATTTTTTTTAACAGATTGTTACAGAAATTTCTATAACGAACATAAATGATTTTAGATATTGGATCATTGGGATTGTTTTTCGTTTTTTTGTATAGTTTATCGCGATTTCTTATACATCGGAGCAATCCAGGAGTGATCCAAGGTTTTATAATTCTTTTTCTGCAAGAGATGGTGCGGGTGTATTTTTGTATAGCAGAGGTTATTGTTAATACCAATTTTTCTGCTGCACCTTCTGGATCTCTGTTACTTAAAATATCAGTAAAATCAGATGTTTCTAGTACACGAGTAACCGACGATTCATCCACGTAAGTGGCAGTTTGAAATGTTAATATATTTCTGTTTTTAAGTTCACAGCAAACCAATACAGGACAGTGATCAGTGAGAGGTGCGTCCAGTACATATGTAGAAGATTTCCTGCTACTTCGAAGGAGTATGTGGTCTATACAGTTCTCATTACGGGTGGGAAATAGGTGCGCTGGTATAAGACCATGTGTTGCGCATAGATTTAAATATTCTTCCGCTTGCGAATCATTTGACGAGCCGCTAATATTGATATTTAAATCACCAATAAGGACTAATGTTTTAGACTTTGTTAACGAAGTCAGTACATCATCCAAGCTGTTTAAGAAAACATTAATACAATGGTAAGAGAGAGATCGATACAAAGCAAGAATGACATGGGTAGTAGAAAGCGTAATTTGGAGGCAATTTGCCTCACAAAAACTGGGCTCAGTAACCTCACATAATAAGGTATCTTTGGTATACACGATGAGACCGTCATTTTGATTTGTATAGCCCGACTTAAACGATCGGAAGTTCGGTAGTACGGGAATTATAGAAGTCTTACTCAACCAGCATTCCGATAAAACCAGAATATCAACTTTGTGACTCAACCTGTCAAGAAGAATTAAAAGCGAGTCAAAATTGCAATTTATACTTCGTATATTTGCATGAAGAATTTTGATACCACTAATATGAGTCAGGGACTCCTTACATTGCTCGGGAGAACAGAGTTGGGAATCAGCTACCAATAAGTCATCAATATCATCAAGTAAATTTTTGTGACCCATTATTTAATTCTGTTTGAAAACGTAAGTGCTAGTAACCAGCTCTCCAAAGTTTGGTGAGATATTAATTATTTTTAATATAGCAGAAGGAAATAAGTTTTTAAATCCAAATACTTTTTTAATAATGGTACAAATTAAAGCTTTACCAACCCGTACACTGAAAGAGGCGATGTAACTGTTATTATACAAAACGGTAAGTAATATTAAACTGGTGCGTGCATGTGTAATAGTGTAACTAGTTAAGTACATGGAATCCCATAAAAAATATACACAATATTTAAATTGAATTAAAATACAAGAATATAAAACTAAACTTGACATGTTCATATAAAAATAAGTGTACACAGAATTGTCTAGTCATTTTTTTACTGGTATATCAGATAAATCACTTTCACTTCTAACAATTATAAGTTTATCTCCTTCCTTCTTCCGTAATAGTACCTTGCCCTTAGAAATCCAGCAGTGTGAGTATTTGTTTAGTTTAGCGAAGTCACCGCATCGCGCATCGAGTAGATCTTTAAATTCCACCATAAACGCGGCCAGCTTTTCACCAACTTCATCGGAGGGCGCACGTTTTTGTCGGAATGACACATTTGGGGTCGATGCTCCAGTGTCGACGTTGCCTTGTTTAACAAGACTTGGTTCCGAGACACAAGTCTGTTGTGGTGACGGTAACAATGACTTGGGGGTGTTCTTTTCAGTGGAATTTTAATAGGAGGATGTACCAAGAAAAAAAAAAGAACAAAAAAAAAGAGAACTAAAAAGCTTTTCAACGGAGATTTGATCGCACGCCTCGTCGCTATGAGCAACTAATGTTGACACGATAGGCTGCTGTTAAAGTTTATTGAGGTTGCGAAATTATTTATCTATACATTGGACAGTCGGATCCGCAAAGAAATTGCGTCAAGTACAAAGATCACGCTTTTGCTTTTTGCAACGGCTCACTATGGAACAAAGTAACTTTGATTTTGGGTAACACACACTTCACATACAATATTTATACGAGTTTTAGGCACGGATTACTTATCACTATATTATATAGTTAGTGTATTTAAAAAATCACAACGAAATTTACACTTTTACATTTTTAAAGCAAAAAATTTTGCGGAGCTAACTTAACACACGTCTACATTCTCGGACGCGCGCGCGGGGGGATTACAATCAGTTAAAGCTTAACAAAATGTATGAGTGTTAGTAACACTCATACATTTTGTTAAGCTTTAGTGTATCGCGTTCTGATAAACCATATCTTTGCCCTATTTCAACATTTTTCTGGAAAAATAATAAATGTTATATTTATCAATCTTTACAATTTCTGACAGCACCTAATTCGTTTCATTAATACACTTGTATGGGCAGTAAGAACTAAGTATTTAAAAAAAATAATAATTATTAGTTTGAAAAACTGAAATACGCTTGGGGTTCCATCCACCACCTTAAATTTCTACTTTCAAACACTCGTTATCAGGAGAAACTAACAGACAGATAAAATGAGTTCTAGCGCTTTAGTCTTCCCAACAGGGTGGACACTACTGGATGGTAAGTAATCTACGTAGGCCTGATGATAGATTTCGAGAAATTGTTTATAATGTTACACTTATGAAGTATTTAAAATTAAAAATAATTTTAATTTGTAATTTTAGAAATAGAACAAAAGGCGTCTAATTGTCATGGCGACGTTTGCAGGGTTGTGCATGTCATTGTAATAGATGCAGACAATATGGTTTCATTAATTAGATACATCGTTTTAGTAATCTTCAGAAGCAATCATCATTCCTATTGTCAAATTTAACCAACTATACATATAAAGACTTCAAAATCTATCTCACAAAAAATAAGATAGGATAACATTATAAATTATTTTTCAATAATTTAAACTAGATATAATAATACGTAACTATGTCTTTAGATATATATAATTATATAGTGTTAGAAATCGGAAGCGTTTAATAACAGTCATAATAAGAGTTTTTAAGCTCAATATCTCCGAAAGTCACAGATGATTGCAAAATATTATTATATTGTTAAAACTTACCTTGATTAAACTGAAAAGGTTATTCCTATTTTGCAAGTGTTTTATATAATATTTTCTGTCTAACAATCCTGAGTGAAGAATGCAATTTGTCTATCTTATATAAATCGTGTAATAGGGAAGTGGTTTTATTCGTTAATGGCTATGACTACTAATATAATGTTCAGTTCAGTACGTTGAGTTTTTAATGAAAACAGAAATTATGATGCAAATATGAACACAAAATATATTAGTACTTATTTATTGCAGAACTATAACACATATTAATATTCAACATTTACAAGATTTTTTTTAATCGTCACCAGATCACTGATAGGTGAATCTGACAGGCAGGAAAATGCTAGCTTAAACTTCTTTGCAGTATAATAGATTTAATCTTTCGATATCTCCTGGAGAAAAATCTTCCCTTTGGCCAATTATAACATCTGCCTAAAAGAAATCAAAAAATAAAGTCCTGTAAGTACATGAGACAAAGATTTAAATAGTATCGAAAAGTTGGCTAGCCAGTAATCTGTGTACGACTAAATAAAGATTAACATTGTAACCCGCACACAGCAGGGTAGGCAAAGGGAAACTAGTAGTAAGACACTCCGTTCCCCACTTTCCGCCGATTTTTCCTAGACGTGTGCAGTGGCGGAACACAGTGCCGGGCTTCTGCCTTGACGCTAGAGTGAAGAAACAAAAATATTATGTCTTGGGTCTTGGGTCTAAGCCAGAATGCAAATAAAACAAAGGTTCTGGTATTTGAAAGAAATGGAGAAAGGACTGCAAGATCAATATAAATGGTAAAATTTTGAACAAGTCAATGAAGTGATATATTTAGGAAGTATGTTCAGTAGAGATTGAAGATACGAGATGGATGGGCTTAGGCGTATTGCTGCCGATAACAGATTTAATAGTGTCTTAGCTGCATTCACGTTAGCACAGCTGCACGTTTGGCCATACATAATGCAGTGTTGGTACCGCCGTTGTAATAAGGCAGCGAAACGTGGGTATTATTTATTTATTTATATTTTAGGGAAACACACAGAATACAAAATACACAAACATTACAAATTTAAAAGATGACACACAATCCAATTAAGTTTCCACATACAATTTATAGATACAAACAATAAACACAAGATAAAATTTACTACTAAATTACAAGTTGTATAACAAGAATTAAAGAAAGATAAATGCTGTGTGGATGCAATCTCTTCATAGAATATGCGGAGTCAGCTTAGCTGATCGAATTCGCAATGAAGAGATACACAGAATGGCAGGTACTAGCGAGAATGTCACGGTGAGAATAAAGAAGAATGTGCTCAGCTGGTTTAGGCACGTCGAACGAGAGAAATGAGTGATGAAAGAATAGTAAAAAAGATTTAACAAAGTTACTGTCAGTATCAATGATAGATAGAGAAAGATCACATAAAAAGCATGAGAATCTCCCAGAGGGCATGTAAAAAAGGTTCATATAAGTGGACGAACCGGTTCATATAAGAGGTACGAATAGACCGAAGCGTTTGGCGCTCAGGTCTCTCTGACTACCCCGCCAGGGCTGAATACAGCGTGCAGCTAAGTTTATAATTCATTGCCCCGAGTGGAGATCGAAACTACAACCATCGTGTTACAGTCACACCTTTGTGCCCCTGCACCACGACGACCTCAATAAAGATACTTCCCATATTATTTATGTGGTTGAAAATATTTATTTAATTTAAAATATTAAATTATTCTGTGATAAATAATAACTAAACTTACTTACCATTTTAGGCACAATCGTGTCTCCGCCATTTTTACTAAAAGCTCTACTATTGTAGTGCATGCAACTAAAATAGTCATAGTTTGTTACGTCATCTATGCCTCCTGGAGTAATTTGTTTTGTGAAACCATGAAATTGATCTATCGATTTAAAAACAGATTTTTAAATTAAATATGTGTGTTCTATCTAAACAACCCTCAATTAAATATAAAGCTTCATGTTGAGACCTGCACACAGCAGTGTAGGCAGAATGTATCTTGTGTTAAATCACTCCATGTGCCATTTTTCGCTGAATTCTGAAGGCAAAGCGTGTTGGGTGGCGGAATTCAGCGCCGCGCTTTGTTTGGCGATGGAATGCAAATATTAAGCAATGCATTTCTTCATTGAGATTTAATAGAGTGGGAATCGAACCCACATCCTGTAGCGTTTACAGTCACACGCTTCTACCCCTGCGCCACGACAGGCATCTAAAGATTAAATACATATTCATTATTAATTCTATAAAATAAATTTAATGTAAATAGTAAATAACCTTCTTGTATATTATCCCATACAATATCAACATAATCATCTCTGTCAAGTCTTGCTTGAGTATGTAGGAAGCCAAGTGTATGTAGAAATTCATGAAAAATAGATCCATGGCGAAAACAACCTATACCAACGTCGTCTTCATTAGACAAATTTATAATCTGCCACCTGTTTAAATACCCAATATTAGAAAAGCATCCAGGACTGTTTCCCTGTAAATTCATTTCGATTATAATAAAAGAAATGATGCATACAAGTCTATGTGTATGTACGTATATGATATAATACTCGTTGTATGATGCGCAAATCTTTAGAATTCCTATATATTTTTAAGTACATTCTAATACTTGAGAAAATGACATATTTAATATTTTCATCTCCTCGGTCTGGAAACGAGGCAATGTGCGGCGTTAAGTATCGCCATTTAATAGCGGAAGGTGAAGGTTCACAGGACTCCTCTGCCTGCTCTACTATATACGGGATACAATGTAAAGCTAAAAAAATACTTAAGAATTTTACAGATATTTTTTCGGAACGGAGTGTCTTTACACTAGATGAAGAAACATGAAGCTGATTATTTGTTAAATGGACAGTGAGAATTTCTCATACAGCTTACGAGTTTTTTTTTTCAACACATTAGACAACAGAGGAAATGAAAATATTAAATATGTTATTTTCTCAAGTGGGATCGAATCCACAATCGTCGCATTATTGTATACAATATCTTTTTCTTTCGAATGTACATATCTTCTTAATTAAAAATGTTTAAAATATATATAAAAACAAAGCTATGTAAACAGATTATACCTTTATAAATACTACGATTTCAGCGTCAAAGTCCGTAATTTCGTAGAAATTAAGGCAAGACACAGAATTTATCTCTTCAATAGCCTGTTCGATGGCTTGCGCTTGATCTGCATCTGAATACATAATATCATTGTAAATATTCGTTTTATATATATACATACTCGTATATATATATATATATATATATATTCAAATTAATTAAATTTACACCCAAAAATAAAAAAGTATACGGCGTAAAACCTAAATAATGGCAATTACATACTAAAATGATCGTAGAAGATAAAATACGCGATATCTTTGGTAGGCCACACCGATACCGGGAATGGTTCAAGTTCATTATAATTATTACGTCGTTGTGCAATGTCTAGAATAATGTCCCCTTCAAATATATCTCCATTTTCATTAGCGCTACCTGTGTGTAGAGTAAGATTATTATTGATAGTTATTTTTTACATAGTTCATAATTGATAATCAGAAAAAGAGATAAATGTTAAAAAAATAAGGCAAAACCAAAGAATATCATATTTATTCAGCTTTACGCTGTATCCCGCTTGTAGCAGGCAGGCAGAGGGAGCCCAGTGTTAAGACACTCCGCTCCCCACTTTCCGCCGAATATTTGCCGAATGAGTGTCAAGTGGCGAACTCAACGCCGCGCTTTCACTCGACATCAGAGAAATGAAAATATTCAATTTCATTTCCTCGAGTGGGAATCGAACCTACAACGTTTACAGTGATACGCCCCTGCGCCACGGCTGAACATATAATAATTCTATGACTTGGCTATAATAATTTTAAAGAATATTAAAGCAAAATATTACTTATCGTTTTCTCTTCTAATATTGATGATCGTTTAAAAAATGTATTAGACCCTTTGACATCATTTATTGGAATAGGCACTTGCAACGCTACGCTAGCGTGATATAAAGCAAAGAGCAAAGTAGGTTTCATATCTGGTACCTTAAAAAAATAATGAACCGCAAGATTGTTTTAAAGACAGTATAAACTTAAAATATTTCCTAAAGTAGGTACAATAAAAGTGACTTAAGTATGTAGTCTCATAAAAATCTAGAAAAATCATTTTCGGATCAGTTAACAGAAATTAATTAATTTTAATTTTATTATTTATTTATTTTATTTTATTATTTCTTTATTCTATTTTGCTTCACGCTGCATTCCGCACATTGCGGGGTAGGCGATGGAAACCTGGCCACCTAGGGTTAAGACACTCCGTTCTCAATAAGGCAATTCAGTTTCCCACTTTTAATTAAATCCTAGATGATTGTCAAAGAAATATATAAGATTTTTAATAAGGATCCAAATCTTTAAGGACATATTTCTTAAACCTAAAAAACACTTTAACATTTCAGAGAAATAATTTGACATAACAATGATTTTTCTTTATTTATAGCCACTTTCGGTGATTAAATATATATAAATGGGTATACCTATAATAATAAAAGGAAAACTTACTCTAAGCAGCTTGTCATAATACAGATGAATTAAATGTATGAAAGTAGAACAAAAATAAAACACTAGAGCAGTGGTGGAGGTATTTTATTGCAAATCGTTACACGGTAAATTACGATTTAAAAATCACAAATAAATCAATTGTTTACTTCTCACATTTTGTTCATATATTTTCTACGGTTAGTTTTGCCAATATACTTTCAATTACAATCAGTTTACTTTACTTTACATATATTATTTTTTTTGAGCTTTAGTAGATCGCGTTCTGATAAACCACTTCTTTGCTCTATTTCAATATTTTTCTGTAAAAATCTCAAATTTCTGTTTTGAAATATTTGTCTTTGAAACAGAATTTGAAATATTTGTCTCGAAAGAAAAAGTATGTCATCTTAAGCACAGTTCCCCTATGACCGACGTAAGACTAAATAATGTGTGACTGAGATTTCACTATATTCCACTTAAACATTATTGAGGGCAGTCGTGACGGTGGTGGGCGGATGTGAGGTACACAATGTGTGAGTCTCAACGCAACAGGTTGTGGATTCGATTCCCACTCGAAGAAATGATAAATTTTATATTTATTTACTCGGTCTGGTTAAATAATATAGTATTAAGAATAACACAAATAAAAAACAAAAAAAACAAACAACCTTTACAATTTTTATTAATTACTCAATACAAACAACACTAATGGCAAAAACTTAAATCTACAAATCTTATATCAATTGAAGAATCAAGTAATCTAATATTTGAATGAACAATAATTATCTTTTACTAGTTTCTGGTTTTGAATTTAAATGTAGGTAGGTACGATACCGCTATTATAGTAAGTGATGCGCCTGACCGCTCTTACGCTGCCTCGAAGCAATAGTGAGACCGTTCTATTACCAAGCAAATCTGTCAGCTCTTTACAATTGACGTTCGGAAACTCGACCCTAAATTTTCATCTTATACGGCCTCTCCTGACATCTTGACGTCCTCGGCAGGCTGAGAACGTCCATCTTCCTCATCCAGGTCACGCGTGTTTGCATTTTTGGTCTGGTCATCAGCGTTGGAAGAAATTATCGTCTCGTCCGGTTGGTCTGCATCTGAGAGACAAATATTAATTGCAGTGCCAAGACTAGTGAATTATTTCAAGACTGGACTCATAAGGATAACAAAGCATAGAAAGATCTAGTATAAAACTACAAAACTAGACAGACATCATCACAAAGTAAGGTCTAGTATAAAATCACAAGACTAGACATAATATCACAGCAAGGTCTAGTATAAAAGTACAAGACTAGACAGACATCATCACAGTAAGGTCTAGTATAACATTACAAGACTAGACATAATAACACAGTAAGGTCTAGTATAACATTACAATACTAGACATATCACATAAAGATCTAGTATAAAATACAAGACTAGACATAATACCAAAGTAAGGTCTACTTATGATCAAAGAAAGCAGCACATTCATCAGGAGTCGACTCTCCCTTCCAAGGTACTAAAAATTAAGCCACAGCATAAGTCAATTTACCATAGGCTCCGGCATCAAGCTCCATCTCGTAGCATCCGTTCTCTAGAATCTTAGTTACTTTATATGGACCACGCATTCCCGGACCAAGTTTTCCCTTTGATTGTGCATACTTAATTACAAAAACTAGATCATTAACAAAAAAATTTTGAGAAAGTTTGCGTTCTTTATTTTCATGCTTATCTTGTTGGCTTTGATTATTTCTAAGACGCTCGGCTGTCCTTTGTCTAGCTATCTCCCGTAACGATTGACGAGTACTGTCCGAACAATCAAGAGCTGTATCACGAATCAATGCTTGTATAACAGGAGTAGTTCCTTCAATTCCAATCAATAGGTTTAATGGAGATGCTTGAGTTGTCTTTTGTTTAGGTGGATGTGCGGCGTAACGCGGTCACACCGCATACGCAACACATTCATTCGAGGCAGTCTTGGGGTCCGTGACGTAGCGGATAAGCTCCAAGAGCGTCGCCTGAGATGGTTTGGCCACGTTACGCGCCGGCCTAAGAACTATGTCGGATGCAACTGCCTTGCTTTACCAGTTCCTGGAGCACGACCTCCCGGACGCCCAAGGAAGCGTTGGTCTAACCACCGAGGACGCAAAAGACCACGGTCTCAAAGTGGAGTAGGTTGAGCAGGCAGGGTAGACCCTGGTAATAGCCGGGATTATTGCCAGGAAGAAGAAGATTAAGCACCAGCTGCAAACGCCATAGTTCTTCCGACCAGTTACTCTTCTTATGATTAGCCTCTACACGGAACATATTAAGTACAGTACATACCTATCTCCCTACTTGACCGTTTGAATGGTGCATATGATGCAGGCGTTATATGATGGATAGTAGAATTTATTAAATATATTTATGAAATTATGTTCAGTTTTCAATAGAGCAAGCTAATTTGGGTGACGTTTTCTAACAACAAACTTTGCAAATCGTTGCTTAGCAACGGTCACATAGCGACGGTTGTTATTAACATGGCGGAATAAATTGCATGTCAAATTAATAAATATTTTAATATATTGAAATATATCGAAAATATTACAAATAAAAAAAAAAGTATCCTATGTTCATCCCGCGACCCTCAAGTATCTCTTTATGAATATTTTATCACAATTAAGTTAGCAATTTGGCCCTGATTGCGTAAAAGACAGACAGACAGACAGAGTGCGAATTATAATATAGGTATAGATAAAGGCAGAGTTCAGTTTCCTACGTTCCTTCTTCGCAACGCCTCCAGAATTCAGCGAAAAGTGTGGAACTAAGTCTCTTAATATTAAGTCTCTTAATATTTTCAAACAGAAGCCTCGCAAAAGAAGAAATCATAGAATTAAATTGTGACCCGAATCTTAAATTACCTCATATTTTTATTCCAGAAATTAATGCAAAATTAATGATTGATACTGGCAGCACTCGCTC
>JAAIXI010000259.1:0-20268 GCA_013403645.1 Heliconius nattereri | reverse complement strand
TTATTCTTTTAGCGCTGGTTTTTTTTTTTTTGGAAACACGAGGTCGTGTTTCGGTGCAGGACGGCCGAACTGTAAGACAATTGTCAGTGTGAGGGTATTTTATAGAATATAAAATAATAATGCCCACATAATTATTTAACAAAGAGGAAGGGAACGGCTATAAAAAGTGACGTTTTTGATGGATTGAGTCAGTACGTCGTTATTCTGCCTCCCGTAAGGTGTAAAATTGTGACAGTGTTCAAGTATTTAAAATCAGTGTCATTGTTGGAACTATGCGTTTTGAAACGTGTATAAGTGTAAAGTGAAGAAACCGTGTTAAGAGTGCTGTGTAAAGTGTTAGAAGTGTGTATATGTTAAAGAGGAACAATAAATTATGGTTATTAAGTATTTTCTTATATTTATCACCTGACATTTTTACATTTGGTACTTTTATGTTTGTTAAAGAATTAGAATTGATTATTAAAGATGGTCTACAAATTTTACGAATTATTTTAATAATATTTTTTTTTGTATTTTACCAACAATCAACATAATAAGTACAATGGGACAAATTGGTTACGACGGCGGTTCAAGGGGGGTCTCAATCTTCGGCACTTCTAGTGTTAAATTAGTCATTTGTCAATGATTTGATGTCTCAACACATTTGTCTGTCAGTCAGTGTCAGTGTTTATACTTACAGAATAACTCCACTCTCCGTTAGCGATGAGCTTTTGGATTTTAATTTGTTTTTAAATTCCATCAAGGATACTCTTTTTACTTTAGTTAGTGAGAGTATAGTAGCTTTGAAAACCTTCAAAGTTAATTTTATACTCCAAGCTAATTTTATTCAACAATGTAAAGAATTGACAAATATTTTTGATTTCCAAACTCCGAATGTCGTCATTAACGAATCTGTTAATCTAAATGAATCTCTCGATTCTTTAAATGAAATATTTGCAAACAAAATAACTGAGTTTGAAAAGAAAGACAGCGGTTGGTATATTCAGAAAATATTTAGTTTGGATATGAATGTGAATAAATTTAATCCACTTCGCGGATCTTCGTACATTGATTTGCCTCACGACATACGAAACAAAAAGACAGTAATAAATGTAAAAAATAGCGACGTTCAGTGCTTTAAGTGGGCTTTACTCTCAGCATTGTACCCAGCAAATAAAAGTTCAGATCGAGTCACTTCATATTCAAAATATGAAAACAAGTTAAATTTTGATGGTGTTCCTTTTCCTGTGAAGTTAACAAACATTCATAAAATCGAAAAGTTGAATAATTTGAGTGTTAACGTTTATGGACTGGAATACAATGCTTTGAGTAAGTCTAATTCTCTGGTTGGTCCATTATATTTTACAAAGTGTCTCAAACCTATTCATATTTATTTACTTTACATAACGAGTGGAAGTAATGGGCATTATTGCTATATAAAAAAATTATCTCGTTCAGTGAGTCTTATTATTTTATTTCTTATTATCTTATTTGTGACGGCTGCCTTATTTATTTTAACAGTCAGGAAGCTCTCGATAGACATAGATTGAATGATTGCACACATGTCAGAACCGATCTTACAAATAAAGACATAAGTAAAAAAAACTGGCGTGGTGAAAATGTACCAAGTGATAAGATAAAATTCGAAGGTTATGAAAAGAAAAAGGGAGTACCCTTTGTGATTTATGCAGATTTTGAATCTTTTCTCAATCCAATCGATTCATGTTCCAATGATCCTTTTAAATCTTTCACTACCAACGTTCAAAGACATGATGAGTACAGCTTTGGTTATTATGTCAAATATTCATATGATAATAAGCTTTCTAAGTATGTTACTTATACCGGCGAAAATTGTGCTAACGTATTTTTGACAAGTTTACGTAAAGATATAGAAATTATTTGTAGAGCTAATTCTTTTCAAAAATGTCCTCTTCCTCTATCAGAAATAGACAACAAAACAATACAAGAAGCTTCCCTATGTTACATATGTGAGAGTGAATTAAAGGATGAACGATATATTAATCACGACTGGCATTTAGGTACTTTTATAGGTGTATGCCATGAGAATTGTAGCAAAAAAATTCATAACACCTCATTTATTCCTATAATATTACATAATCTAAGCAATTACGATGCTCATTTTATTGTACATGCATTAAATTTTGCCGAAGGTGAGGTACAAATCATTCCACAAAATAAAGAAAAGTATATTTCTTTCTCAAAAATTCTGAATGTAAATGGTAAAAAGGTTAGTTTGAGGTTTATTGACTCTTTCAAATTTTTATCGAGTAGTTTAGATTCACTAGCTAAGAATCTTAATGACGATGAGTTCCGAGAAATGAAAAAACAATATCCCTCTGATAAAGACTTTCAGTTGTTAAAGCGGAAAGGTGTTTATCCATATGAACATATGACTTCGTTCAAATCATTAGAATTATCATCTTTGCCATCAATTGAGTGTTTCGCTAGTACATTGACTGGTGAAAGCATTTCAGTTGATGATTATAATCATGCTCAAAAAGTATGGTCTCATTTCCACTGTCAAAGTATGGCTGACTATTCTAATCTTTATTTAAAAACTGATGTAATACTTTTATGTGATATTTTCGAAAATTTTAGAAATGTTTGCATGAAGACTTACGATTTAGATCCTGCTCATTACTATACCGCTCCAGGGTTAAGTTGGGATGCTATGTTAAAATATACCAAAGTTGAACTAGAATTATTAACAGATTTTGACAAAATGGCTTTTGTCAAATCCAGTATTAGAGGAGGCATATCGCAATGCAGTAATCGCTATGCAAAAGCAAATAATCCACACATGAAAACTTTTGATAGTAATGATCTTATTTCATATTTAATTTATCTTGATGCAAACAATTTATATGGGTGGGCTATGTCTCAATACTTGCCTTTGTCTAATTTTGAATGGGAAGATCCTTATGTAAATTATAATGTACCAATCACTTCTGATATTGGATATATTTTAGAAGTAGATCTAGAATACCCCGATAGCTTACATGACGCTCATTCCGACTTTCCATTGTGTCCAGAAAATATTTGTGTAGGTAATTCGAAAGAATCTAAATTAGTTACTAATTTATATAACAAAAAAAAATATGTTATACATTATAGAAATCTTTTGCAATGTGAGAAATATGGTTTGCGAGTACAAAAAGTTCATAGAGTATTAAAATTCAAGCAAAAACCTTGGTTAAAAAAATATATTGAATTAAACACCCAATTACGAACTTTAGCAACATCTGACTTTGAAAAAGATTTTTATAAGTTGATGAATAAGACAATTATTAACACATTGGGAAAATCATGGAAAAATCAAAGGTGTTGAGAGTCTCATTGCTCGCCCCGAATTCCACAGTCTTTCCATTTTTTCTGAAAATTTTGGTCGCAGTCCAACTTCGTAAAACTAAATTGTTTTATAATAAGCCCATATATTTAGGTTTTAAATTTAGGACTTTAAAGTATGACTCACTATCAGTACATGAAAAATAAATTTACCAACATAAAATTGTTATACACTGATACTGATAGTCTGATATACCAAATATTTTGCGGTGATTTTTACAAAGAATTTAAGGAAGATTTAAATTCATATTTCGATACTTCTGATTATCCTTCAAATAATCAATTTCACTTTCCTCAAGTAAATAAAAAGAAATAAGGTTTTTTTAAAGACTATTCTTACTGAATTTGTTGGATTGCGATCAAAAATGTATGCAATGAGTGTTGAAGATCGTACTATCACCAAAGCTAAAGGGTTAATAAAAGTGTAACTAAGAAATTAAATGTTAGTGACTATAAGTCATGTTTATTTAATAAAAAAATACAACTTGCTGAAATGTATAGATTTAGAAGCATCAAACATGTTATATTTACACAAAAAAATAATAAAATTTGTTTGTCATACAACGACACCAAGCGACATATTTTGCATAACTCAATAGATACATTAGCTTGGGGTCATTATAAGTTAAGATAGTATTAAGATGTCATTTTTATTGTATTAGTTAAGAAAATATATTATAAAATGTTATGTATTTTTTTTATATGTACATATTTAGTTTTACCTTAAAAAATATGTATGAAACATTATTTATTATGTAATAAATGCTAATGTAAAAAAAAATTTATTTGGTTTTATTAAAATGCCTTTCAAATGAAAATAAAACAAAGTAAAATTTTAGTAAAATAATTTATTTAGTCTTTTTGTTTAAAGTGATATTTTTTGGTGCACTAGAAATTTCTTTGGTGATACTATGTATAAACTTTCGTGTAAGTTGGTGGTGGTTATTTTTGTTATTTTTCTTGTTATAATATTTGACTCTCTTATCTGCATATTTCCAGTGCTCCTCCGGTGGTACATCAACCAGTTTTTTCAGTTGAAATATCTCAATTTTTATGAGATGTATTGCATTGAATCCATCGTCTTCGTTGGTAGTAATATATGAGGTACCATCGTTCGTCGCTCGCCCCACCGATGAAGAACGTAGTTTTGTCTTTTTATCTTCGGGGGAGGTTCTTGAAAGAACTCGTTTAGAGAGTCACTGCTCTTTGATCTCTCTCGTTTCTTGATAGGGTATGGTAAGGTACGTTCATCGTCAGATGTTGAGAAGTAATACTGTTTATATGTGTTTTCTTCATATTCTGTCTTATTCCCACCCACGCAGCACGTAAGCTACAACAATGAATACAATAAATTGCATTGTTTATGCAACACTGCACTGTGACGTAGGTTCGTTGCTAGCAATTCGGGAAAGCGAGCGATAAGGCCGGGCCCGAGCTTGATGAGGGTGACTGATAAGTGACGCGTCTAGTGGCATTCAATTAATAGAAAATCTATCTTTGGCACGGTTAGAGCGCCAGAACCAACAAATCCCAACTACTCATCATACTCAAGCTAGAATTGATAGAGATGATTATGTTGATATTATATGGGATAATATACAAGAAGGTTATTTACTACTTATATTAAATTTATTTTATAAAATTATTATTCAATAATGAATATGTATTTAGTATTTAGAGGCCTGTCATGGCGCAAGGGTAGAAACGTGTGACTATTAACGCTACAGGTTTGGGTGCGATTCCCGCTCTTTTAAATGTCAATGAAGAAATGCACTGCTTAATATTTTTATTCCATCGCCAAACAAAGCGTCGTTGAATTCCGCTACCCGACACTTGTCTTCAGAATTCCGCGATAAATGGGGCACGGAGTGACTTAACACAAGATACATTCTGCCTACCCTGCTGTGTTTGGGTTACAGCCTAAAGCTTTATGTTTAATTAAGGGTTGTTTAAAAAGAACACACATACTTAATATAAAAATCTATCTTTAAATCGATAGGTCAATTACATGATTTCACAAAAGAAATTATTTCAGGAGGCATATATCTCGTAACAAGCTATGACTATGTTAGTTGCATGCACTACGATCGTAAATCTTTTAGTAGAAATGGCGGAGACACGATTGTGCCTAAAATGGTAAGTAACCCAAATAATTATTTATCGTAGAATAATCCAACCACTTAAATATAGGAAGTATCTTTATTGAGATCGTCGTGGTGCAGGGGCACAAAGGTGTGATTGTAACACGAAGATTGTAGTTTCGATCTGCACTTAGCGCAATGAATTAACTTAGCTGTACGCTGTATTCAGTCCTGGCGGGGTAGTCAGAGGGACCTAAACGCCAAACGCTTTGGTCTCTGCATACCTCTTTCGCTTCGTCTGTTGACTGTTATGAACCTGAACACGCCCTCTAGGGGGTTCTCATGCATCTTACGCGATTTTCAGAGGAAGATCACGTACTGTCAGTATCAAAGATAGATCTGTATCTATGTTTGATACTGACAGTAACTTTGTTAAATCTTTTTAACTATTCTTTCATCACTCATTCGTTAGACGTGTCTATACCAGTTGAGCACATTCTTCTTCATTCTCACCATGACATTACTTCGGCTAGTACCTGATATTCTGTGTATCTCTTTATTGCGAATTCGATCAGCTAAGGTGACTCCACATATTTTACGAAGAGATCACATCTACACAGCATTCATCTTTGTTCAGTTCTTGTTCTATAATACCCACGTTTTGCTGCCGTATAACACGGCGTTACCAACACTGCATTGTGTACGGCCAAACGTGCGGCTGTGCTGACGTCAATGCAGCTAAGGCATCTGTTACCAGCAGCATTACACGATAGGAGATGGATGGGCATCCATCTCCTATCTTAGATCTCTGCTGAACATACTTCCCAAATATATCACTTCACTCACTTGTTCTAAACTCTTACCATTTATATTAATCTTGCAGTCCTTTCTCTATTTCTTTCAAATACCAGAACTTTTGTTTTATTTGCATTCAGGCATAGACCATTATTTAAAAGAATATTAATTATTATTTATTAATATTTTTGTTTCTTCGATCTAGCGCCAAGGCAGAAACCTAGAATTGAGTTCCGCGTCGGCAGAAAGTGGGAAACGGAGTGTCTTATCACTATATTTCCTCTGCCTACCCTGCTGTGTGCGGATTTACAATGCAAATCTATATTTAGTCGAAAACAGATTACTAGTTAGCTAACTTTCCGATACTATTTAAATCTTTGACTTACATGATTTTATTTTTCGATTTCTTTTAGGCAGATGTTATATGTTGGCCAAAGGGAAGATTTTTCTCCTGGAGATATCGAAAGATTAAATCTATTATATTGCAAATGAGTTAAAGATAGCATTTTCCCGCCAATCAGATTCACCTATCAGAGATCTGGTGACGATTAAAATTCTTGTAAATGTTTAATATTAATATGTGTCATATTTCTGCAATAAATAAGTACTAATATATTTTGTGTTCATATTTGCATCATAATTTATGTTTTCATTGAAAACTCAACGTACTGAAGTCATTATATTAGTAGCCAAATCCATTAACGAATAAAACCACTTCCCTATTACACGATTTATATAAGATAGACAAATTGCATTCTTCACTCAGGATTGTTAGACAGAAAACGTTATATGAAACACTTGCAAACTAGGATTCACCTTTTTAATTTCATGAAGGTGAATTTTAACAATATAACAATATTTTGCAGTCATCTGCAAGTTTCGGAGATATTGAGCTTAAAAACTGTAACTGTTGTTATCTTATTTTTTCTGAGATAGATTTTTAAGTCTTTATATGCATAGTTGGTTAAATTTGACAATAGGAATGATGATTGCTTGTGAAGGTGATTAAAATGATGTATCTTATTAATGAAACCCTATTGTCTTCATCTATTACAACGACATGCTCACACCAGACAAGCGTCGCCGTGACAATTCGACGCCAATGGTTCTATTTTCAAAAAAATAAAGTAAAAAGTAAAATGATTTTTTTGATAAAGTAAAATGATTGATTTCACCCAACACGGTTTGCTTCTCGAGTATAACATTATAGATCAGTTTCTCGAAATCTATCATCAGGCCTGCGTATATCACTTACCATCCAGTAGTGTCCAGCCTGTTGGGAAAACCATAGTGCTAGAACTCATTTTATCTGTCTGTTAGTTTCTCCTGATAATGAGGGTTTGAAAGGAGAAATGGAAGGTGGTGGATGGAACCCCAAGCGTATTTCAGTTTTTTAAACTAATAATTATTTTTTATTTTAAATATTTAGTTCTTACTGCCCATACCAGTTTATTCATGGAGTGAGTTAGGTGCTGTCAGAAATTGTACAGATTGAAAAATATAAAATTTACTATTTGTACAGAAACATGTTGAAATAGGGCAAAGATGTGATTTATCAGAACGCGATATACTGAAGCTCAACAAAATGTATGAGTGTGAGTATTGATTGTAATTTAAAGTATATTGGCAAAACTAACCGTAGAAAATATATGGACAAAATGTGAGAAGTATGCAATTGATTTATTTGTAATTTTTAAGTCATAATTCACCGTGTAACGATTTGCAATATAATACCTCCACCACTGCTCTAGTGTTTTATTTTTGTTCTACTTTTATACATTTCATTCATCTGGTTTATGACAAGCTGCTTAAAGTAAGTATATTTTATTTTTAATATTTTGTTTTATTATGTGGCTATAAGAGAAATCATTCTCATGTTTAATTAGTTCATTTAAAGGATTAAAGCGTTTTTTAGATTTAAGAAGTATTTACTTAAGGATTTGGATACTTGTTAAAAAATGTTATATATTTCTTTGACGAATATTTAGGATTTAAATAAAAGTGGGAAACGGAATTGTCTTATTGAGAACGGAGTGCCTTAACCCCAGGTTTCCACCGCCTACCCCAGAATGTGCGGAATGCAGCGTGAAGTAAAATAAATTAAATAAATAATAAAATAAAATAAATGAACAATAACATTGAAATTAATTAATTTCTGTTAACTGATCCGAAAATGATTTTTCTAGATTTTTATGAGACTACAGACTTAAGTCACTTTTATTGTAGGTACCTACTTTATGAAATATTTTACAGTTTACACTTTCTTTAAAACAATCTTGCGGTTCATTATATTTTTAAGGTACCAGATATGAAACCTACTTTGTTCTTTGCTTTATATCACGCTAGCGTAGCGTTGCACGTGCCTATTCCAATAAATGATGTCAAAGGGTCTAATACAGTTTTTAAACGATCATCAATATCAGAAAAGAACACGATAAGTAATATTTTGCTTCAATGATCTTAAAAATTATTATAGCCAAGTCATAAAATTATTGTATGGCCAGACGTATCACTGTAAACGTTGTAGGTTCGATTCCCACTCGAGGAAATGAAATTCAATACTTTTATTTCTCTAATCAAGTCAAAGCGTGGCGTTGAGTTCGCCACTAGACACGCAATGCCCTCATAATTCGGCGGAAAGTGGGGAGCGAAGTGTCTTAACACTGGACCCCCTCTGCCTGCCCAGCTACAAGCGGGATACAGCGTGAAGCTGAAGAAATATAGTATTCTTCGGTTTTGCCTTATTTTTTTAACATTTGCCTATTTTTCAGATTATTAATTATGAGCTATATAAAAAATAACTATGAATAATAAACTTACTCTACACACAGGTAGCGCTAATGAAAATGGAGATATATTTGAAGGGGACATTATTCTCGACATTGCACAACGACGTAATATTGATTATAATAATTATAATGAACTTGATGAACTACAATTTGCGGTATCGGTGTGGCCTACCAAAGATATCCCGTATTTTATCATATACGAGCATTTTGGTATGTAATTACCATTATTTTGCTTATACAACGTGTTTTTTTTATTATTATTGTGTGTAAATATAATTAATTTGAAAAAAAAAAAAATTAAAACAAATATTTACATTGATTTTATGTATTCAGATGAATATCAAACGCTAACCATCAAACAGGCTATTGAAGATATAAATTCTGTGTCATGCCTTAATTTCCACGAAATTACAGACTTTGACGCTGAAATTGTAGTATTTATAAAGGTATTCTGTTTACATAGCTTTGTTTTTATATAATACAACAAATACAATTATTTTTAAATAATAAGATATGTACAATGTACATGCGAAAGGAAAAGATATTGTGTACAATAATGCGACGATTGTGGATTCGATTCCCACTTGAGAAAATTACATATTTAATATTTTCATTTTCTCTGTTCTAATGTATCAAAATATCTAAAGTTGTATATAAATTCTTACTCTCCATTAAATATATACAATCAGCTTCGCGTTTCTTCATCTTGTGTAAGGACACTCCGTTCTCCAAAAAGAAATCTATAAAATTCTTAAGTATTTTTTCAGCTTCACATTGTATCCTGTACATAGCAGGGCAAGCAGAGGAGGCCTGTGAACCTTCAACTTCCGGCGTTGAATGGCGATACTTAACGCCGCGCTTTGCCTCGTTACCAGACCCAGAAGATGAAATTATTAAATATGTCATTTTCTGGAGTATTAGAATTATTATTACTAAAAAATATGCATCATACAACGAATATTATATCATATACGTACATACACATATACTTAGATGCATTATTTCTTTTATTATAATCGAAATAAGTTTACAGGGAGACCGTTCTGGATGCTTTTCCAATATAGGGTATTTAAACACGTGGCAGATTATAAATTTGTCTAATAAAAACGAGGCTGGCAAAGGTTGTTTTCGCCATGGATCTATTTTACATGAACTTTTACATACACTTGGCTTCCCTCATTCTCAAGCTAGATTTGACAGAGATGATTATGTTGATATTATATGGGATAATATAAAAGAAGGTTATTTACTATTTATATTAAATTTATTTTATATATTTTTTATTAAATAATGAATATTTATTAAGTATTTAAAGGCCTGTCTTGGCACAGGGGTAGAAGCGTGTGACTATAAGCGCTACAGGTTGTGGGTTCGATTCCCACTCTATTAAATTTCAATGAAGAAATGTAATGCTTAATATTAATATTCCGTCGCCAGACAGCGCGGCGTTGAATTCCGCCACCCGACTCGCATTGCCTCCAGAATTCAGCTATGAATGGGGCCCGGAGTGGCTTAACACGAGATACACTCTGCATACCCTGCTGTGTGTGGGTTACAGAGTGAAGCTTTCTATTTAAATAAGGGTTGTTTAAAAAGAACACACAAAATATAAAAATCTATCTTTAAATCGATAGGTCAATTACATAGTTTCTCAAAACAAATTACTCCAGGAGGCATAGATGATGTAACAAACTATGACTATATTAGTTGCATGCACTACGGTAGTAAAGCTTTTAGTAGTAATGGCGGAGACACGGTTGTGCCTAAAATGGTAAGTAATCTAATTAAGTATTTATCGCACAATAATTTAGTATTCTTAATAAAATAAATATCTCCAACCACTTAAATATGGGAAGTATCTTTATTGAGGCCGTCATGGTACAGGGGCACAAAGGTGTAACTGTAACACGATCGTTGTAGTTTCGATCTCCACTCGGGGCAATTAATTATTAACTTAAATTCACGCTGTATTCAGCCCTGGCGGGGTAGTCAGAGAGACCTGAGCCCCAAACGCTTCGCATGAACCTCTTTATAAATGCCGTCTGGGGGATTCTCATGCTTTTTACGTGATCTTCCTCTATCTGTCTTTGATACTGATAGTAACTTTGTTAAATCTTTTTTACCATTCTTTCATCACTCATTCGTTTGACGTGTCTAAACCTGCTGAGCACATTCTTCTTCATTCTCACTGTGACATTCTTGCTAGTACCTGCCATTTTGTGTATCTCTTCTTTGCGAATTCGCCTTTTCTACGAAGAGGCCGCATCTACACAGTATTCATCTTTCCTTAGTTCTTGTTCTATAATACCCACGTTTCGCTGCCGTATAACACGGCGTTACCAACACTGCATTATGTACGGCCAAACGCACCGGTGCAGCTAAGGCACCATTAAATCTGTTACATTTGCCCATCCATTTCGTATCTTCCATCTCTATTAAACATACTTCCCAAATATATCACTTCATTGACTTGTTCTAAAACTACTTCTTCTTGTTCCGACACTGAACACGGCTAGAAAAAAATCGGCGGAAAGTGGAGAACGGAGTGTCTTACCACTTCCCTTCCCTTTGCCTACCCTGCTGTGTGCAGATTACAATGCTTATTTATATTTAGTCGTACACAGATTACTAGCTAGCTAACTTTCCAATACTATTTAAATCTTTGTCTCATGTACTTACATGATTTTTCGATTGCTTTTAGACAGATGTTATAATTGGCCAAAGGGAAGAATTTTCTCAGGGAGATATCGAAAGACTAAATCTATTATATTGCAAATAAGTTTAAGCTAACATTTTCCCGCCAATTACACTCACCAATCAGTGCTCTAGTGAAGATTAAAATTCTTGTGAATATTTAATATTAATATGTGGTATATTTCTGCAATAAATAAGTACTAATGTAGTTGTGTTCATATTTGCATCATAATTTATGTTTTTATTAAAATCTCTACGCAATGAAGTCATAATAATAATAGCCAAAGCCGTTAACGAATAAAACTATTGCTTAGAGACACAATTGCCATCTTTATTGCTTATTATATTGGAAAGTAGCTTAATTAAAATAATTATACTAAAATGGCAACCGTAATATGCTGCAGTAGATATATACTTTTAATTGCTTTATGTTTAGAAACTTCAATTATGTTAGACGACTATAGTTACCCATTTTTTACAATTACTTTTAATAGGTATAGTGTGACCACAATCAGTCTCTCTAAACGGCTGTTTGTTATAATTTAATAATTAACCATAACGATTCAACGAAACAGATAACATGGCGTCGCTTATGTGCGATGCCATGACATTTCGACGCTTTGCTTGTGCTTTTGTTCGAATTTCAAAATCATAACTTAAAATATATATTTTTAATTCTTAATCTTCATTTTGTACAAAAATATCAAATAAAGCTTAATGAAAAAAAAAGTTTCTCAAAATCAGCCTTTGACCTACGCTACTTACCATCTAGCTTGAATCCAGGCTGAAAGTAAAAGCAAAGATTAAGGAATAATTATATAACTTTTGTAAGAATATGATACCTATTGGTTTCTCCTGAGAACGAGCGTTTGAAGGTAGAACTGGAAGGTTGAAGGAACACCGAGCGTATTTCAGTATTATTTTTTTTTATTTTTATTTGAGATAGAAGGTTCTTAAAACTGATACGCCCATTTCAGTTGATTAATGGAATGAATCAGGTGCTGTCAGAAATTGTAAAGATTAAAAAATATAACATTTATTATTTGTACAGAAACATGTTGAAATAGGGCAAAGATGTGGTTTATCAGAACGCGATATACTGAAGCTCAACAAAATGTATGAGTGTGAGTATTGATTGTAATTTAAAGTATATTGGCAAAACTAACCGTAGAAAATATATGGACAAAATGTGAGAAGTATGCAATTGATTTATTTGTAATTTTTAAGTCATAATTCACCGTGTAACGATTTGCAATATAATACCTCCACCACTGCTCTAGTGTTTTATTGTTGTTTTTCTTTCATACATTTAATTCATCTGTATTATGACAAGCTGCTTAAAGTAAGTTTATCGTATTATTATTATAGATATAGGTACCCATTTATATATATTTAATTACTGAAAGTAGCTATAAAGAAAGGGAAATCATTCTCATTTTTAATTATTTTATCTGAAAAGTTAAAGCGTTTTTTAGTTTTAAGAAGTATGTACTTAAGGATATGGATCCTTGGTAAAAAAGGATTTAATTAAAAGTGGGAAACGAATTTGTCTTATTGAGAACGGAGTGTCTTAACCCCAGGTTTCCACCGCCTACCCCACCATGTGCGGAATGCAGCGTGAAGTAAAATAAATTAAATAAATAATAAAATAAAATAAATGAACAATAACATTTAAATTAATTAATTTCTGTTAACTGATCCGAAAATGATTTTTCTAGATTTTTATGAGACTACAGACTTAAGTCACTTTTATTGTAGGTACCTACTTTAGGAAATATTTTAGAGTTTACACTTTCTTTAAAACAATCTTGCGATTTTAAGGTACCAGATATGAAACCTACTTTGCTTTTTGCTTTATATCACGCTAGCGTAGCGTTGCAAGTGCCTATTCCAATAAATGATGTCAAAGGCTCTAACACAGTTTTTAAACGATCATCAATATCAGAAGAGAACACGATAAGTAATATTTTGCTTTAATGTTCTTAAAAAATATTATAGCCAAGACATAGAATTATTATATGGCCAGACGTGGAGCAGAGGCATGTCACTGTAAACGTTGTAGAAATGAAATTCATATTTTCATTTTTCTGATGTCAAGTCAAAGCGCGGCCTTGAGCTCGCCACGTGACACACAAACCCTTCATAATTAGGCGGACACTGGGGATCGGAGTGTCTTAACACTGGACTCCTTCTGCCTGCCCTGCTACAAACGGGATACAGCATGAAGCTGAAGAAATATGGTATTCTTCGGTTTTGCCTTATTTTTTTAACATTTGCCTATTTTTCAGATTATTAATTATGAGCTATATAAAAAATAACTATGAATAATAAACTTACTCTACACACAGGTAGCGCTAATGAAAATGGAGATATATTTGAAGGGGACATTATTCTCGACATTGCACAACGACGTAATATTGATTATAATAATTATAATGATTTTGATGAACAACCATACACGGTATCGGTGTGGCCTACCAAAGATATCCCGTATTTAATCATATACGGGCATTTTGGTATGTACTTGCTTTTATTTTGCTTTTACACCGTATATTTTTATTTACTTAGAAAAAAAAAGATATTTAATAAAATATTTACATTGACGTTATGTATTCAGATGAAGGTCAGACGCAAGCCATCGAACAGGCTATTGCAGAGATAAATTCTGTGTCATGCCTTAATTTCTACGAAATTACAGAATATTACTCTGGAAACATAGTAGTTATAAAGGTATATTCTTTTTACATAGCCTTGTTTTAATACAATTTTTAAACACAATTATTTTTAATGAATAATATACTTATGTACAATGTACATGCGAAAGAAAAAGATATTGTATACAATAATGCGACGATTGTTGATTCGATTCCCACTTGAGAAAATTACATATTTAATATTTTCATTTCCTTTGTTTTAATGTGTCGAAAAAAAATCAAAAATTATATGAGAATTTTTCACCTCCATTTAATAAATAATCAGCTTCACGTTTTTTCAACTAGTATAAAGACACTCCGTTCCCAAAAAAAAATCTATAAAATTCTCAAGTATTTTTTTAGCTTCACGTTGTATGTCGTACACAGCAGGGCAGGCAGAGGAAGGTCTGTGAACCGTTCACCTTCCGCCGTTGAATGGCGATACATAACGCCGCGCTTTGCCTCGTTACCAGACCGAGAAGATGAAAATATTAAATATGTCATTTTCTCAAGTATATATAATGTACATAGTATAAGTATATATAAAAATATATGGGAATTGTAAAGATTTGCGCATCATATAACGAGTATTATATCATATACGTACATACACACATACTTAGATGCATCATATCTTTTATTATAATCGAAATGAGTTTACAGGGAAACGGTCCTGGATGCTATTCCAATATTGGGTATTTAAACAAGAGGCAGTTTATAAATTTGTCTAATAAATACCACGCTGGCAAAGGTTGTTTTCGCCATGGATCTATTTTACATGAACTTCTACATACAGTTGGCTTTCAACATACTCAAGCTAGACTTGACAGAGATGATTATGTTGATATTATATGGGATAATATACAAGAAGGTTATTTACTTTTTATATATTTTTTTTATCAAAATATTATTAAATAATGAATATATATTTAGAGGCCTGTCGTGGCGCAGGGGTAGAAGCGTGTGACTTTAAACGCTACAGGTTGTGGGTTCGATTCCCACTCTATTAAATCTCAATGAAGAATGCGTTGCTTAATATTTTCATTCCATCGCCAGACAAAGAGCGGCGTTGAATTCTGTCTACCCGACACGCTTTGCCTCCAGAATTCAGCAATAAATGGGACACAGAGTAGCTTACCACTAGATATGCTCTGCCTACCCTGCTGTGTGCGGGTTACAGCGTGAAGCGCGTATTTAAATAAGGGTTGTTTAAAAAGAACAAACATGATATAAAAATCTATCTTTAAATCGATAGGTCTATCAAATAGTTTCGCAAAAAAAAATACTCCAGGAGGCGTAGATGACGTAACAAACTATGACTATTTTAGTTGCATGCACTACGATCGCAGAGCTTTTAGTAGAGATGGCCGAGACACGATTGTACCTAAAATGGTGAGTAACCTAATTAATTATTTATCGCGGAATAATTTAATATTCTTCATTAAATAAATATTTCCAACCACTTAAATAATATGGGAAGTATCTTTATTAAGGCCGTCGTGGTGCAGGGGCACAAAGGTGTGACTGTAACACGAAGGTTGTAGTTTCGATCTCCACTCGGGGCAATGAATTATTAACTTAGCTTCACGCTGTATTCAGCCCTGGCGGGGTAGTCAGAGGGACCTAAGCGCCATGCGCTCTGGTCTCTGCATACCTTTTTCGCTTCGTCCACTGTTATGAACCTTTTTATACATGCCCTCTAGGGGGTTCTCATGCTTCTTACGTGATTGTCAGAGGAAGATCACGTACTGTCAGTATCAAAGATGATACAGTATCTATGTTTGATACTGACAGTAACTTTGTTAAATCTTTTTTACCATTCTTTCATCACTCATTCGTTCGACGTTGACCAGTTGAGCACATTCTTCTTCATTCTCACCATGACATTACTTCGGCTAGTACCTGCCATTCTGTGTATTTCTTCATTGCCAATTCGATGAGCTAAGGTGACTCCACATATTCTACGAAGAAATCGCATCCACACAGCATTCTTTAGTATCGCATATTTCTTTAGTTCTTGTTCTATAATACCCACGTTTACTTATACTACTACTTATACTTCTCAAATATATCACATCATTCAGTTGTTCTAAAATCATACCATTTATATTAATCTTGCAGTCCTTTCTCCATTTCTTTCAAATACCAGATTGAAACAATTGTTTTATTTGCATTCAGGCTTAGACCATTACCTATTTAAAATAATATTTTTTGTTTCTTCGCTCTAGCGCCAAGGCAGAAACCCGGAATTGAGTTTCACCACTGAACACGGCTAGGAAAAAGCGGCGGAAAGTGGGGAATGGAGTGTCTTACCACTAGGTTTCGTTTGCCTACACTGCTGTATGCAGATTATAATGCTTTTCTTTATTTAGTCGTACACAGATAACTAGCTAACTGACTTTCTGACACTATTTAAGTCTTTGTCTCATGTACTTACATGATTTTCTTTTTCGATTTCTTTTAGGCAGATGTTATAATTGGCCAAAGGGAAGGTTTTTCTCCGGGAGATATCGAAAGATTAAATCTATTATACTGTAAATAAGTTTAAGCTAACGTTTTCCCGCCAATCAGACTCGCCTATCGGTGATATAGTGACGATTAAAATTCTTGTAAATGTTTAATATTAATATGTGTTATATTTCTGCAATAAATAAGTACTAATGTATTTTGTGTTCATATTTGCATCATCATTTATGTTTTCATTAGAAACTCAACGTACTGAAGTCATAATATTAGTAGCCAAAACCCTTAAAGAATAAAACCATTTACCTATTATAATCTATATATAAAAGTAAAAAAAAAAAATAAGTTAAACGGTTTTATATTGCACATAAATGTACTAAAAGCTAAAAAATCATTTCGTGGATACAGTCATGGGTACCAATATGTATACATTGTTATATTTTCGAAATAAAGTAACTCGTAATCTACTCAGTTTCTGGAAATATCTATGGTTACATAAATTCCTAAAAATGCAATATACATTTATGTAAGCACCTATGACAAAATATGTCATTTTTGAAATATACAAATTTATTTTAATACCCATATTGATGGGATTGAAAACTAAATTATACGCCATTTTGTAGCAGTGGCCATCTTTGATTTTGATTTTGTATAGTGCACTGAATTCTACTTGGCAAGCTCATTCATTTGATACCCATATTGATGGGATTGAAAAAAACAAAGTTGTCTGCCATCTTGTAGCGGTGGCCATCTTGGATTCACAATAATATTGAATATGGATAATTGTATTGTCACCAGAATCAAAGGGTATACCAAATTTTATATCAATCGATTAACGTGAAGAGGGTTCAATTTCAATTACTAAATTTGACCCAAACAAATAAATAAGTATACAAACGGGGTGAGCTAAATAAAACCGTTTAATAAAAAGACTTGTCCTGACTGACTGAGGTAAGACGCACGCACAGCCGTAACCGCTGTGCGTAGAAACGTGAAATTTAGACAGATGTTTACATTCGTAATTTGGACATCCACTAAGAAGGCATTTTGAAAAATTTTAACCCTAAAGGGGTGAAGTAGGGGCTGAAGGTTTATACGGATTTTTTTTTAATTCGGCACCGATTTTTATAAAATTTAAAACTTAGATTTTTAAAAATATTAAATTGAACAGGTGTTTCATCGTTTTCTAGAATTCTTCCCCTAAGGGTACAAATAAGGGGTTGAAAGTATGTATAGATTTTTTTAAAAATCGGTACCTATTTTTAAAAATTCGAAATTCAGACTCTTAAAATTATTTAATTGAACACATGTCTCATGGTTTTCTAGAATTTTCCCCCTAAGGTTGCAAATAAGGGTTTGAAAGTTTGTATGGAAAAATCTTTAAATCGACACCAATTTTTATAAAATTTTAAATTTTGACTTAAAAATATTTCATTGGCTACGTGTTTCATATATATATATAAGAAACTTCATAACTGTCAAAATTGGATACTCAAACTGAAAACACAACAAAAAACATCTAAAAATCGGCATGACTTAATCCTTATTGCCACAAAATTCTACAAAGAACTCTATGATGAGAAACAAATATTTAACAGCTGTTACACAACACCACATTTGTTACATAATACAGAAGAATCGGTAGAGCAATTTTCAAATACAGAAATAAGCTTAGCAATAAAAAACCTAAATAACCAAAAAAGCCCAGGACCTGATTTTATTACAAATGAGGCAATAAAAGACGCCGGAAATGTTATAATCGGAGTCTTAGCCAACTTGTTCAATGAAATACTGAAATACAAGACTGTTCCAAAACAATGGTGTGAATCTGAACTAATACTGCTCTATAAAAAGGGCGACCCATCTTCAGTATCAAATTATAGGCCCATTAGTTTGATGACGAACTTATATAAACTCTTTGCACAATGCTTACTAAGAAGAATAGGCCCAAAAATAGATGAAAAACAACCTATAGAACAAGCCGGTTTCAGACCAACATTCTCAACGATAGACCACATGCAAGTAGGATTCCAAATTATCGAAAGACACAGAAAGTTCAATAAACCCTTATACCTTGCATTTATATAGTCAAAAAAGGCTTTCGACACTATATCTCACATAGCGATTATGGAAGCTCTTAAATATCATGAGATTGACAACATCTACATAAACATAATCATGCATATATACAGCAAGTGCAGTAGAAGAGTGAAGCTGGAAAGAAAAGGCCCGTTCTTAAAAATATGCAGAGGCACGAGACAGGGCGACCCAATGTCCCCTAAAATATTCATCGCCGTGTTAGAGCTAATACTCCATGATATTAACTGGAAAAACTAACTATCTAAGGTATTAGACTAGGAGACAAAATATCTAAGCCACTTAAGATTTGCTGACGACATTGTACTTCTATCGAACAGCGCCAATGAAATCCAAGTCATGATGACAGTTCTACATCGATGTAGTGAAAAAGCAGAATTAGCTTAAATTTTGATAAGACAAAAATTCTGATGAACTGTACGAAGACGAATATAAAAATAAATAACCTGCAAATGGAATGCGTAAAAGAATACATATACCTAGGCAAATTAATAACATTTAGAGATATAGATACAGAAGAAATAGATAGGAGAATCACTTTGACGTGGAAGCGATACTGGCCCCTAAAACACTTATTTAAATCAAAAATGCCTATTACACTTAAACGAAGGCTAATGGACTCCTACGTATTCTTCCTACTCTCGTCTATGGATGCCAGACGTGGTCCCTGACGAAAGCAAACGCAAAAAAGATCTCAGTATGTCAAAGGGCTATTGAGAGGAGCTTACTCAAAATAAGACTAAA
Organism: Heliconius nattereri; assembly: GCA_013403645.1. Lineage (NCBI taxonomy): Eukaryota > Metazoa > Arthropoda > Insecta > Lepidoptera > Nymphalidae > Heliconius > Heliconius nattereri. The sequence goes on along the minus strand of JAAIXI010000259.1, from coordinate 564 downwards.
GGATAAAATAAGAAACGAAGAAGTAAGAAGACGAACGAAAGTGACTAAAGACGCTATAGATCATATGAGACAAATAAAGTGGAAGTGGGCCGGACATTTCGCGAGATACAGAGACGGACGTTGGACGCGGGTCGTGACCGAGTGGCGCGGTCTGGATGGCTGCAAGCGTCGCGTCGGGCGCCCAGTCAAGCGCTGGTCGAACGATATCCACGCTGTTGCTGGATCTAAGTGGCTCTCACTAGCACAAAACAGGAAAAAAGGCAAGAACTGGAGGAGGCCTTCACTCGCACGGGGGTTCCTACATAAGACTTAACATAATTACTAACACTTTTAACTTTTAATTACTACCTATAATTACTAACATTCTTTACTTTATATTAACGCATAAATTAACTACTTGTAGTAATTAAGAACAAATAAAGGTTTTTTATTTTTTTTATTTTATTTACGTGTTTCATGGTTTATTAGAATTAATCTCTAAGGGTGTAAATAAGCAGGCGAAGCTGCGCGCGTCCGCTAGTAGGATATAAGATAGCCAAATTGCATTCTACACTCAGGATTGTT